>JBBPTX010001103.1:992-12576 GCA_038094595.1 Pulveroboletus aff. annulatus | reverse complement strand
TTGCGACTACAAGTTCTTTGCAGGCAATCACTATCCTAAACGTCGAGTGGAGAGGTTACTATCTTAGGGGTGCTTTGTAGGCAGGAGACAAGAGAACTAGACTGGAGACTGAGCTCCGTCCAGTCTCACTTTATATACTATTCTACGTGTAGGTACATGTTGTGTATCGATCTAGATATGTATCTACATAAGTCCATCCCCTTGGCCCTAAGTGATTGACATGCGGCCTGCTGCTGGCAGCGGGGATTAACATACATGAGGTTTCCAGCCGTTGATCTGCTGCGGGTGGTAGAATGGAAGGTGTCAACGGTGATTAAAGATAAGGGATCACATCACAGTGATGAGGTGACTGATGGAAGGTCTGTGATGATCACGATGTATTAAATACGTGCTGTGATCAGTGGGGCGAAAGTGAAGAGCTGAAGATGAAGCCCACTGATCTAGAAGGGCCCGTAGATCCCCTATGTCTTGCACAGTGTCTAGGTCGGGTTTTCCCTTGATTAGATAAAAGAGGCGTCCGTATGCACAAGGTAATGATGAAAAATATATAGCTGTAACACACGGTCAGTTCGTCATCATTGCTGTGGTGGAGGGCGCGCAGTTGCATGCCCTCGCCCTCACTATTGTCACCCTCGTCATCATCATTGTGTGCAATCGCAGTTGTCATCACTGTGGTGGTGGTAGTTCTGGTTGTATGTCATTGTCACTAAGGTGGTGGGTATGCTGCTGTGCCCTCGTCATTGTCAATGGTGTGGTGGCGGGTGTGCATTCAGTCATCGTCGTCATTGTCAAGGTGGTGGGCACGCCATTGCACACCCTTGTCGTTGTCAGTGGTGTGGTGGTTGGTGCGCCGTTGTGCCTTGTGGTGTTGGTTAAGGGTAACAAATTATGTAGCATTAATCGGAAAAACTGACGGTACGTCGGTTCATGAGATCGCGCCAGGGAACCCCGGATTCAATTCTGTGGCCTGAAAGAGCAGAATGCAGTGCAGGGCTGTGCAGGCAGTGCAGACGTGTGGGGGTAGCAAGGGCGAACAGGGCATGGCGGGCGGCAGACGATGGCGGACAGGAGCAGGGAGAAGGGGGGTGGGACCAGCCTTGTTATACGAGCATGTGGGAGTGCGGGAGAAGAAAAAATAGAGAGGATTTCCCCCTGATCTGGCTTGCCTGACACCAAATTCACGCATAATCATCGCCCCCATTCCGTCACCAGCAAATCCCCATTTTACCTCATGATGGGATATGAACCCCACGCTCTTCCCTCAGTAATTGCCGAAACCAACATCCCTGCCGTAGAATCCCATCTCAAAGCATTAACCACTCTATGAGATGAAGTCCTCGCATTCCATGAACTTGTGCATCAAGTCATGGCATCCAGGTCTAAGTCGAGATTCATACCTTTCAAGAAAGGACAATGAGTTTGGCTGACGGCCAGGAATCTTAAAAGATCCATCCAAGGTCCAAAGTTCGCCGCAAAACGTGAAGGCCCCTTTGTTATCTCTGACGTCATCTCCCCTGTCTCCTATCACCTCTGACTCCCACGAACGTGGAAAATTCACAACACGTTCCATGCTTCTCTGTTATTGCCCTATCACGAAAACGATGTCCATGGCCCAAACTTCCCCCCACCACCCCCAGATCTTGTTGAAGGGCAAGAAGAATATGAAATAGAACGAATCATATGGCATCGCAGAATGCTGTTGGCTCATCAGTACCTGATCCAATGGAAAGGGTACACTGCAGAAGAAGACTCATGGGAACCCAAGTGGAACCTCAAACATTCATCAGAGTTACTCAACAATTATAAAAGATGTCACCCCCATGCCTTCCCCCTTTCATCCACTTGCCCACCACGCCACAGATAAATCCACTCCACATCCTCCTAATGGCCATCGAATTCACTCATGTCGACTTCCCTGTAGCCACACCCTCCACCAACCCCAGTGTTGTCCATCTTCCCTCTACTGACCCCGAGAGGGTCTCTCCTACTTGCCCTGCTGCCCCTCAGCCTGTCAACTTTGCCACTCTTGTTGGTGATATTCCCCAGTCCCACGTCTCCCCCATCTTGGGCAGGATCCAATCCTCGCCATCATTTACACCTCCGCCCCATTGGGAACCTTCTCCCAGACCACCCTCGTTCTTAGGTGTCCACCGCCCACAACTTGTCCATGCACCCAGCTTGGACTCCCTTATTGTTCATTCAGGATGGGACTCTCAAGTTCCCTTAGATGTCTCTGCTCATCATCACACCAACTGACTCCAAGAAGAATGGTTTTGTTATGTGTGGCCCGGGTAGGGTCGCACGTAGGCCTGTGATTAACCTAGCGGGCTGGGTCGAGGGTTCAACTGTCGATGATGATGACGGTGATGGCACGAAGAGGTGCCCAAGGGTTCGAGGGACGCTAGAGAGGGTATCTCAGGCATGCAGAGTTCACTCAAGAGTCGAACTGGAGACTCGTAGAGGTAGGGGAATCGAGGGGGGGGCTTTGTATTACTCGGCAAGATACTAGGCTGTACACAGGCAATATCAAAGCTAAGGGAAAGGCATAAGGCCAGATTGACTGGTATATATAGTGAAGGGTGACGTGTGACAGTAACGTCACAGGGTCAAGGGTATGGGTTAAGGGCCGGTGTAGGAAGCGGTGGTAGAATGTGAAAGAAACCTATGGAATGTGATAGAACCTACGCGTGAGAGTGAAACACAAACATGCCAGTGCATGCAGCGTAAGAAGATGAACGTGTGTGCGATAAGGCAACACGTGGGAGATAAGTGCACAAGAACACGTAAGTAGGATGACATACGTGTGAGATACCTCGGAGGGCCGAGGGACAAGGGTAAAGGGTTGGCGCGGGCAACTGAAGAAGAGTAGAAGAGTGAGTGTACGCACAGGGGGTTAAATGAGAAAAGGAGAAGAAGACGTGCCTGGCATGATGAATCGTAACAGGTTTACCAACGAGAATTATGTTCATTTTCATTTGCTTATGTCTGACAATCGCCTTCGTGTTCCTATTAGCGTTTATTCTTCTGATGACTCACCCATCTTTACTTGGTTCGAAATCGCAATGCAATTAAATCACATCGCCACCTTCATCTCTGGCTCCAGGCCGATCTTTCCTCACACCACTCTCGGCAGGATGATACAGAACTTTATCTATCATGTGCGTTACCAGTTATACTCTCATGCCTTCCAAATGGGTTACAATACCTTCCTCCTCGACGTCGACAACCACTTCTGAGACCTCGCCACTGCGGGTCAAGGACTTGGGAATGAAGTCCTGCGAGATGATTTGCCTATCCATAGGCAAATACTCAACAACTGGTAGACTGGTCGAAATGGCAGAGATCACATCTATCTCGGACATCCTCATTTTAACCAACAATGTTTCCAGTGCCACTGTCTCGGGCATACCCAATTATCCTGTCAGCAGTATGTCTGCACAGGGTGTACCCGACGTGCACCTGGTCACTCCCTCACTCGCTGCCCTAGGCCATCTTGCCCCCTCGCTGCCCGTCTCCCCTCCCCTCACGCTCTGTCCTCATCCACAACCACACTACGCTGACCCCAGGCTGCATTCTGAAATGGACAGATTGTCCAAAGAGCCACACCCCGGCGTACCTCTTGCCACTCGTCCTCCTCCTCCCAATAGTCTTACCACCCCGCGCCATCCTCACCTCGTGCCCCCTTACTCTACAAGGATGGAGACAAATTGAACGATGTTGGCTATGCCAACATCACTGGCTCCCTGGGACCCACCTTTAGGGAATTGTAAGGAATCCTCACCGTAGCTTTGGGTTACTAAGGGGGTAATGTTACGATTCACTTGTAGGACGAACGCATTTTCTTTCCTTTCAATATCGAACTAATCTTTCCATTTCCCATGCTTAACCTCATTCATTCCATGTCATTCCATGTCATTCCATACATCTCGTAAGCATGCTTATCCTCCACCATGCAGGTACTCCTTTTTCTTCTGATCTTCTCACGCTGAATGCACTGGCCCTTAACATTTCTCTCTTATGTGTGGTTTCTCTATTGTTCTTTCTACTTCTAATGCCACTTCCCATGCTGGCCCTTAACCATTGTGACATAACTGTCATGCTTTACTTTACTATATAAACCCTTCAATAGGGCCTTTTGTCTCTTTCCCCAGCTTAGTTCTACCTATGGCTTGTTGCCTAGTTAGCACTAGCAATCCATTTATCTTTGCTCCTTGGGTCTTCGCTCTACCATTAAGTGAGCGCTTTGCACTATGGCCTCCCTGCCTTCGTGTGTCTGAACCCTTGATCCAACGACCCACTAGGCAAGCTAGACAGTGGTTACCTTCAACCCATCGAACATTCTTGACGGTACTCCCAACCCAGCATCCCCACGGCTGGCTGTTACGATTTGCTCACAGAACGAACATTTTTTCTTCTCTTGCAATATTGGACTAATATCTCTCATTTCTCACGCTTAACCTCATTCCTTCCATGTCATTCTACGACATTCCATACATCTTGTAAGCATGCTTACCCTCCACTGTGCAGGTACTCCTTTTCTTCTGATCTTCTCATGCTGAATGCACTGGCTCTTAACGTCTCTTTCTCATGCGTGATTTCGCTATTGGTTTCTCTATTTCTTATGCTGTTTCTCATGCTGGTCCTTAACCATTGTGACACATGACTGTCACACCCTTACTTTACTATATAAACCCTTCAACAGGGTTCTTCGCCCCTTTTCCTTAGCTTAGTTCTATCTACGGCTTGTCGCCTAGTTAGCACTAGCAATCATTTACCTTTACTCCTCAAGTCTTCACTTTACCATTAAGTGAGCGCTTCACACTACACCTTGCCTGCTCATGTGTGTCTTTACTCTTGACCCAACGACTTGCTAGCCAAGCTAGGAAGCAATTACCTCTGACCCGTCAACCTCTTGACGGTACTCTAAGACCCAGCATCCCCATGGCTGGCCTTGTGTCGTTGTCTACACGAATGACCAAATCCCCCCCCCTAACTCCCACTAGGCATTAGTAGGTCTACGTGCGACCTTGCCTAAGGCTATGCGTAACAAAAGAACTAAGCTACCTTCTCGTTCAGGTACTACCACGTATGCCGCCCACCATAGCTTCCCACCGAAACACTCAAACAACTGACCCACATTGGAATCCCCGAGAACCTCCATGTACTTTGCACTCCGACTCCTCCGACACCCCTGATGATTCCAACCAAGCATATTGGGATGAAGACCCCAACGAGCCTTTACTAAACTTGGACAAAGAACTCGCTACTCGTGACCTCGCCCATAGTTTTTCTGCTTCAGTACAAATACCTCGCCTACAGACTCCCCCATCTCCGACACCCAGATACCAAATCGGCCACATCTTTCCCCCAATTCCCCGCCTACCGTCTCCTACCATGTCTACCAAACCTCTCGAACTCTGTATCAGCACCTCAGACAAGTACGACGGCGATTACAAAACAGCCAAACAATGATTTGACTCAGTCACATTCTACCTCAACGTCAACGCTGAGATATACACCACCAACCCAAAGTGCATCGCCTTTGCACTCTCATATATGGCTAAGGGTCCTGCACTTACATGGGCAAACACCTTCTGAGCCTCAAAAATCATAGCTGATGGCTCGATTTCAATGGGCTCATGGCCCGACTTCCATGATGCCTTCATCTTGGCATTCAAACACTACAACACCACCGGCAACACAATTACCTGGCTCACCACCACCCGAATGACCACCACCAAGAATGGTGGATACTCCCCCTCGCTCACTGAGTACAATGCTCAGTTCCAGAATCATTGTGCCATCATGGGCATAACCAACGACATCGTCCTCATTGGCTACTACTCAGCTGCCATCCCTGACACCCTCATGCACTGCATCTTAGCCATGGAGGTAGTTCCTACCACCATAGATGCCTGGTTAAAGAAGGCTGTGACCTTCCAAACCCACATGGAGCATGCTAGAGAACTCACCACTTGCCACAAGACCCCTTCTTGCCACACATACCATCAGTATTCCACCCCCACTCCCACTAAAGACCCAAACGCCATGGACATCGATGCTGTCCGCCTCCCACGACTCACTCCTGCCGAACAGGAACAATGCTGTAAAGAAGGTAGATGTTTCCGTTGCTGACAAAAAGGACATCGGGCAACCGCCTGCCCCACATTCACCTTGAATACCCTAAGGCCAAAGAAGGCAGTCCGGAAAGTCGAAGAGGTGGAAGTCAAGGATGAAGAAGAAGTCCCTCAACTACAAGAGATAGATGATGAAGATGATGATGAAGAACTGAAGGTGTCTTGCATCACCTTTACCTCTCAGGATTTTTGAAACGGAACACTGCCTCAATGTCAGTAGTTCCCCCTATCACGTATGCACCTGTACTTGTATCTACGTCAAAGAAGTCAATGTATATCCCTTTACAACTCATTGACCCCTTGCACACCATGAAAACCATCAACACTCGTGCCCTCATCAATAGTGGGGCAGATATCAATTGCCTTGATTGGGACTTCGCCTGGAAACACAAGGTCCCTCTTGACAAACTTCCCATTCCTATCTCTGTTAACAATGTGGATCAAACCCCGAATGCCAAAGGAGCCATTTGTTACACTGCTTCTCTGTTTACCAACATCAACAGGATCGCCCAACACATATGCTTCCATGTTATGCATTGTGGGTCCGAAAATGTGATTCTCGGAACACCTTGGCTTTGCCTCACCAACCCAGTTATTGATTGGTCGTTGCAAATGATCAACATCCCAGAAACAGTGGATGAATCTGCCACCCTCTACCATATCCACGTCACAGATCTAAAGCGACATGATGACGCCCAACCAAAGAAACCTCTCTCAAAACCACCCCATCACATCATGGTCAAAACGGTCCCTGACCATACCCTATCCACATTCCTTGATATGCCAGACGGAAATCTTTATGTTTGCCACACGCTCTACCAGAACTCCTGCCAACAGGTCCTCAAGTCCGGATCCTGATATCATCAGACACATCTGAAGCTTGTCACTAAGCTTACCACCACTACTGAACTTGTGGCCGCCGCCAAGGAAGCCAAGCCAAAAGTTACTCTACCAGACATATACAAAGACTTCACCCCTGTCTTTGCCAAAGAATCCGCCGACTCCCTCCCTCCATCCTGACCATATGACCATGAAATCAATGTCAAAGATTTGTTTACCCCGAAGACCGGCAAACTCTACCCACTTACCCTGGATGAAAAGAAGGCTATGGAGGACTTTCTCGATGAAAATCTCACTGCCAGCAAAATCTGTCCCTCAAACTCCCCTCAAGCATCGCCTTTCTTCTTCATCAAAAAGAAAGACAGCAAACTTTGCCCCTGCCAAGACTATCGGTACCTCAATGAACATACCGTTCGCAATGCTTACCTGTTACACCTGATCTCAGATCTCCTTGACAAACTCAAAGGAGCTCGCGTGTTCACCAAATTTGACGTACGCTGGGAATATAACAACATACATATCAAGGACAGGCACCAATGGAAAGGCACCTTCCTTACCCACAAAGGACTCTTTGAACCCATGGTAATGTTCTTTGGCATGACTAACTCCCCCACAACATTCCAATGCTTCATGAACGACTCTTTCCATGATATGATAGCTGAAGGATGGTTGGTAATTTATATGGATGATCTGTTGATCTTCTCCCCAGATGATGCAATCCACACTGAATGCACCTGCTGTGTCCTTCAATGAATGATGGAACTCGACCTTCATCTCAAGCTAAAGAAGTGTCAATTCGCCGCCTCAGAGGTCGAATATCTTGGAATGATTGTCAAAGAAGGACAACTTGCTATGGACCCTGTCAAACTAGATGGGATCGCCAAGTGGCCTACGCCACAAAAAGTCAAAGACGTCTGTTCCTTCTTAGAATTTGCTAACTTCTACATATCCCCAGATATTCCAACATTGCCCGCCCGCTCATCGATCTCACCAAGAAAACTATATCTTGGATGTGGGACTTCACCTAACAAACCACCTTTGAGCAACTCAAGGAGTTGTTCCTCCGTAAGCCAGTTCTTTTTATGCCTGATATCTCTTGTCCTTTTGCCATGGCCACCAACACTTCTAAATATGCATTGGGAGGTATTTTGTTACAAACTGATGTGAACAGGGATTGGCACCTCTGTTCTTACTTATCACAATCATTCTCTTCTTCAGAACGAAACTATGACATCCACAACTGGGAGCTCTTGGCTGTTATATGCGGTTTCAAAGCCTGGAGGCAGTACCTCCATGGCTCTCCCTTCCCCATCAAAGTCTTCTCCAATCATGAGAACTTGACTTATTTCTGCTGCCCCCAAGACCTCAACCGCCGTCAAGCCTGTTGGCTCCTTGATCTTGCTGATTATGATTATTCTATCATCCATGTTCCTGGTACCCAACTCACCAGCCCTGATGCTTTATCCCGATGACTGGACCTCCTCCCTTGCACCGACTCCAATAATACCGGAGTCACCCTCCTTCCCAATGCCCTCTTTGTCTGCCTCATCGACTCCACCCTTTCCAATCACATTGCCTCTGCATCCATGTCCGATGACCTCGTTCTTCACAAGTTACAGGAGATCGACAAATCCCTACCCTCTGCCTTTCACTCTCGCCTCTCCAACTGGCAATACCACGACAATGTCCTTCAATACCAAGGACGCATCTACATCCCTCCCAACCGTGACCTTTGCCACGCTGTCGTCCGGCACTCCCATGATCATGACTCTGCCGGCCACCCTGGCTATCTTAAAATCCACCAACTCGTCGCTTCTGAATTCTGGTGGCCTGGCCTTGCCATGTTCGTTCGCTCTTACATTGATGGCTGTGCTATGTGCCAGCACAACAAGGCGAACACTCACCCTACCACCCCCCCTCTCATCCCCATTCCATCCTCCTGCTCCCACCCCTTCCAACAGATCTCCTGCAATCTGACCACTGACCTCCCGCTGTCTGGGGGGTTTGATTCCTTATTGGTCATGGTGGACCATGGCCTTACTAAGGGGGTAATTCTTTGCCCTACCAAGAAAACTATCACCACTGAGGGAATTGCTGCACTCTTTTTCCACAAAGTCTACCTCTGCTTTGGTCTCTATGACAAGATCATCTCTGACCACGGCCCACAATTTGCCTCCACCTTCACAAAAGAGCTTGGCTGACTCCTGAATTATAACCTCTCCCTCTCCACTACCTACCACCCACAGACTTATGGCAAAACTGAACATGTCAATCAGGAAATTGAGATGTACCTTTGCATCTACTGCAGAGACCATCCTTCTACTTGGTCCGATCACATTTCCCACGCAGAATTCACACACAATAACTGCCCCCACTCTGTCACCAGCAAATCCCCATTCTACCTCATGATGGGATATGAACCCCATGCCCTACCCTCAGTCATTGCTGAAACCAACATCCCCACCATTGAATCCTGTCTCAAAACGCTCACTGCCCTATGAAATGAAGCCCTCGCCTCCCATGAACTTGTGCGTCAAGTCATGGCGTCCAGATCTAAGTCAAAATTCATACCCTTTGAGAAAGGACAGTGAGTTTGGCTAGAGGCTAGGAATCTTAAAAGGTCTGTCCAAGATCTGAAGTTTGCCACAAAACACGAAGGCCCCTTCGTTATCTCCAACGTCATCTCCTCCATCTTCTATCGCCTCCGACTCGCACGAATGTGGAAAATTCACAACACGTTCCACACTTCATTACTATCACCCTATCACGAAAACGACGTCCATGGCCTGAACTTCCCCACACCGCCTCCAGATCTTGTCGAAGGGCAAGAAGAATATGAAATTGAACAAATCATATGGCATCAAGGAATGCCATCGGCCCGCCAATACCTGATCCAATGGAAAGGGTACTGTTGCGACTACAATCTTGCAGGGCAATCACTATCTCTAAATGTCGAGTGGAAAGACTATCTTAAGAGGGGGACTTTGTAGGCAGGGAACAAGAGAACTAGACTGGAGACTGAGCTCCGTCCAGTCTTGCTTTATATACTATTCTACTTGTAGATACATGTTGTGATCCAATCTAGATACGTATCTACATAAGTCCATCCCCTAGGCCCAACATGATTGACATGAGGAGTCGGCCTGTAACGGGGATTAATACATACATGAGGTTACCAGCCATTGATCTGCTGCGGGTGGGTAGAATGGAAGATGTCAACAGTAATTAAAGATAAGGGATCACATCACAGTGATGAGGTGACTGATGTGAGGTCTGTGATGATCACGGTGTATTAAATACGTGCTGTGATCTGTGGGGCAAAGGATGAAGGTGAAGCCCACAGATCTAGAAGGGCCCGTAGATCCCCTGTGTCTAGCACAGTGTCTAAGTCAGGTTTTCTGTTGATAAGATAAAGGAAGTGTTCGTGTGTGCAAAGTAAGGGGTGAAAAATATATAGCTGTAACAGGTACTCCGCTGAAGAAGAGTCATGGGAACCTGAGCAGAACCTGAAACATTCGTCGGAGTTGCTAGATGATTATAAAAGACAACACCCCCACACCTTCTCTTCCCTATCCACTCGCCTACCATACCACAAATAAACCCGCTCCATCTACTCCTAATGGCCATCAAATTCACCAATGTTGACACCCCTGCCACTGCATCCTCTACCAACCCCAACACCATCCGTCTTCCCACTTCCGACCCCGAGAGGGTCTCTCCTACTTGCCCCGCCGCCCCACAACCTGTCAACTTTGCCACTCTTGTTGGCGATGTTCCCCGATCCCACATCTCCCCCATCTCGGGCAGGATTTAATCCTCACCAACGTTTACACCTCTGCCCGATCGGGAACCTTCTCCTGGACCTCCCTCGTTCCTAGGCGTCCACTGCCCTCAACTTGTCCAAGTGCCCAGCTCAGACTCTCTCATCGCCCACTCTGGCTGGGACTCTCAAGTTCCCTTAGATGTCTCCGCTCATTGTCATACCAACCGGCTTTGGGAAGAACGGTTCACCGATGAGAATTATGTTCACTTTTATTCACTTATGTCTGACGATCGCCTTCATGTTCCAATTAGTGTTTATTCTTCCGATGGTTCGCCCATCTTTACTTGGTTTGAAACTGCGATGCAACTGAATCACATCACTGCCTTCATCTCTGGCTCCAGCCTGATCTTTCCCCACACTACACTTGGCAGGACCATGCAGGACTTTATCTATCACGCGCACTACCAGTTATACGCTCATGCCTTCCAGATGGGTTACAATACCTTTCTTCTCAACATCAATAACCACTTCCGAGACCTAGCCGCCGCTGGTCAAGGACTTGGGAACGAAGTCCTGAGAGACGGATCGCCTATCCATAGGCAAACACTCAACGACTGGTGGACTGGTTGTAATGGCAGAGATCGCATCTATTCTGGACACCCTTGTTTCAATCAGCAGTGTTTCCAATGCCACTGCCTCGGATATACCCAGCTATCTTGTCAACAACATGTCTGTACAGGATGCCTCCGACGAGCACCTGGCCACTCTCTAGCTCGCTGCCCAGGATCTTCTTGCCCCCTCGCCTTACAAGAATGGAGATGAATTAGACAACATCGGCTATGCC
>JBBPTX010001102.1:0-12586 GCA_038094595.1 Pulveroboletus aff. annulatus | reverse complement strand
GTCCAGACGTATGGGTGATCTTGTTGACAACGTCATAGGTGGTTTTCATCTTGATTAGATTGATTAGTGGACCGGAAGAAGTGAAAGGGGAAAATCGTACCCGCTTCCACTTTTCTTTGCAACCATCTGCCGTCTTTGCCCTGCCTTGAGTAGGTTTTGGCAGCTGACTCACAAGGTCGTTCCAAAACGTGGGTTTGAACCCTCCCTGGCCCATGACAGATTTGTTCGTGAGGATATAATCGAGGAGTGAATTTTCGTCCTCTACCGTCCAGTGAGCAGACCCCGATCCTACAGCCAATTGACTTCGATCACTTCCAGAGTTGTTGTCATCTGCATCGGTAGCTTTTTGCTTTCCTTTGGCCCCATCAGCTGGGAGGTGGCGGGGAGAGGTGCGACCGTGTTGTCTGTGGGGGGGCATTGGCAGCAGTGAGTGACCTACCTTTGAGTGCTGACTCGGACACGTTGAAGCAGCAACCTGGCATCTGAAACGGCTCGGCACCTCGGCATTGTCCTCTTTGGCATTTCAGCTCAGCCACCTAGTGAAAAGCCATGCGAAAGAAAACCCGGGTTTTTCCTACGCCGTCCGACGCCTAAGGTTTTTCTAACTCATAATCGTGGGAAGCCAACTCACCACGGAAACTCCTTCCTTTTTTGGTGCGCGTCTGCAACTCACCGCAAAAACACCTTCCTTTCAAATACAAGTAACAAACAGCGTCAAGCAAGGTTTCAGCCAACGCAATTGGCACTTCTGAGTTAATTTAATGATTACTTTCTCTTCTAATACCATACCATTACCATAGTTCTAAAAAATTTGCGACATAGTTTGGAGTTGGGGATTTTTTCTCCTTCCGCATCTATATTTGGTCGGAGCTCTACATTAAGCCAAAGATTCAGTCGGAACCATAAACTTCATTCTCAGCATTCCCACACACTCCACTTCGCTTCGCAAAGTGAGCTCAGCTAGGTTAAGTTGAGTAGAATAGTCGCGATTTGAGAACCACTAGTGTACTACTATACAGCCATCAGTTCATTACCATGATCGATCGACTATGTAATGAATCGCATCGAATCAACGAACTCGATCCACTGGCACAACCAGAAAGTTTGGCCTTTGGCCATTCCAGGAGTCTGGCTTGTCACATCCCTCTGTGAGAACAGGGTATGAGTATATGACCACATCTCATCCATATGATGCGCTCTGAGTTTTCCCTCCCTTTTTCATACGCTACATTGCCATCGTCGTTGTACCAATGCCAGTGGGTGCCAGAGTCAGCCAGACAACAAGCGCTTTATCTCTCTGGAACGGCAACGAACGCAGGTTCCAGAGCCCTTTCTCTTCTTAATGCAGGTCAATCCAGAAAACGCACAACTTGAAACACGAATCTTCCGCCAGCATGGTAGCCGTGGGGGCCACATCTGATATGACTCCACTGCTTGTGCCGTTTGAGGTAAGTAATCGCCAAACGCCTTCACCAGTAGCCACCTCCTATTTTGTCTCTCTAGTAATGAGGCCACTGTCGGACATCTTTGCTTTCAGTGCTCAGACAGAAAAGTATGTATTTCTTGATCACTTTTCCGGATTCGAGTTCCTAGAGGGACGTCATGGCCATGGTCAGACAAATTGTCAACACAATGTTTCAAAAAAGGATGGTAGATCAGATAGGAGCGAAAGACGTGATTTTTAGTTATCAACACGATAGTTTCAGTGTGAACTATGCTTGACTTTTGTGTTTCATCATAAAGCATGAAGTGTAGGCATGGAAGAGAGAGAAACTCACATTCACTGCTTAACTCCAGGGATGGAAGTGACATTCACAAATCTGCAAACGATGAGTGACTTGGAGCACATTTGGTGCGAAATATGTTGCATACCTTTCTTGGAGGGGACGGTCGAGTCAACAAGGTGTGGACTGAGCAAAGGTCACTGGCTGACTCAGGTGCTGTGCATACGTAGGTCGGCAAATGCCGACTGCAGACCTACCAACAGTAGGTCGACAAAACGGCTCAGTTTTAGCACGGATTGTTTGGCGCATGGACTTATTGTTGTAATAGAGGAGATGTGGATGATTGAACACATTGAATGGTCATCGGCATCTCCGACTTTTCAATTAGTCTAAATACTTGTTATTCGAGTCGAGTATTTTGATTGATTCAAGTTTTCTTCGATGTCGACAACAATTATCACAATTTATCAGGATAGTTCAGAATTGAAATCGAGGTTTTCGCGCCGATTTCGCTGATGGATTTCGATCCGCATGGATGAAATCCATTGTGTGGTTTTCACAGTACAGCTTTCGGCCACGCTCAGCACATCCATCTGAGTGTCAATTAAGTATAGGCAAGCACCGTCAGACCGACCGCCCGTACAGTTGCCTGATAACCCATTTCTCACTGCACGATACCCATCTTACCCTCTGCACGATGACCCAGCAGTCAAGGCCCAAGACTCCGAAGGCTCATCTATCCAAAATCGTGTCAAAAAGGCCACCAACGATGACCAACCTGATTATTTTCTTTGTACGCTTGCTATGCCACTTCAAAACTCCAACAGAGTCTGACAGAGTGCCGCAGACTTCACACACATAAATACCCCGAAATCTGCTCGAAAACTAGGTGTGTCAAAACTCAAATCGGTTTTCGTTGATTTTGACCAACGAAATCCATTTCCAAATCCGCCTTGAGATCCGGTCCAAATCGACACTCAATTTCAATTCAGAAAGTCCCTGATAATCAGATACCTGCTCCAAAAACGTCCTGGGCCGACAACGTAGATGAACTCGCAGAACCCACCGACTATACTGACAGAGATGAGATACGCATAACAGTCGAGTTAGTAATGACGAGGGTAAGAAAATCAAGGTGAGCACCACTATGATCCTTGTCCATGTTTTCGACTATCCAATCCCCTCCATACAGATCACTTGCAAGATCAAGCACACTCTTCAAAAATCCGTCATCGAACACACTGTTGCCGAACATAAAAATGGACGAAATTTGGAAAGGAGAAGGGGAGCAAGGAGGGTCCTGATCGCGCTACTACGATTGTTGGTGAAAACGTTGTCCTCTAATTGACTGCTAGAAACGAAGTATGCCATTAACCCCTCCCCTTTTGGATCTTGACTGTTCCTCACATCTAGTCTGCAGAAAGCGAGCCAACCGCTGAACAGAATGTCAGAGCTGAGCTTGCAAAAGCGGGAGCAGGCAAGGTCGTCTGTCGATTAAGTAATGGAGACCACTTTACGGCCAAGTGTCCTCGAGATGGCAGAAATCCCATCAGACAACTTTACTCCCGCCGCTGAAACTCCCGCCGCTGCTTCCACAGGCAACAAGTACGCCTTTCCATCCATGCGTGTGGGTGCTCGAGGTCCCAGAGAGTCGATGAACCGCCCAGTGTGGATCTAGCTCGTGGGAAGACCTCCCAACACTCTGCGTCACAAACATTCCAGAGGAGACACAGGAGACCGACCTACGCGAACTCTTTGGTTCGTTCGGCCGTGTAGCCAGAGTCTACATGGGCCGGGACAGAGAGACTGGTATCGGAAAAGGTTTTGCTTTTGTCAGTTTTGAGGATAGGGCGATTGCCCAACATGCAACGGAGAAATTGAACGGAAATGGTTATGGCAACTTGATTCTGAGCGTGCAATGATCCCATAAGTGGTTGGCATTCCTCGTCTTCTCACTTGTATACTAAACATGATGTGCAGAACCAAGACCAGAAGGACAGTCATTGTTCTTGTAGACGTGCTATGTACCAGATTTGTACACATGCCCAGCTGCTCGGTGAATTGGGTCCACTTCTCTGTGCCATCTGTTGTGCACCAACATTCTCTGCTTCTGGCGACAGCGAAAAAATGATTACGTTTAGGTGCCGTATGAGCATGTGTGTTCTGGCAACTTTGAGGAACACAATGTCTTCGTTCTCAAAAAGCTCTCCCTTCCCCGACATCATGAGCGTCACAGTGTTGCCTTGTGTTCTTCCAATTTGGTGTCTCCCCACCCCGTCTTAACTCTGATAGTTTCAACCTGTGATGATGTTTGGAAGGGGAGTGAGGGCAGATGGTGAGCGTGACACATCTACAACATAATTATCGTGTTCAAGTTACGGTCGATGACCATGCTGACATTGAGGTCGTCGTTCCGAGTGGAACTCGTACGCTTACGACTTTCAAGCTAAACGTCATGCCGTCTATTCTTACCAATGCACTCCCTCGTTGTACCCGGCACTATCACGTACTAGTAGTTGGCGGTCGTCCTAACACACCAATACATGTCTTGCTTAACTACGATCCTACTACTATAACTGGTAGTAGTATCGGCGAAAAACAGATGCCGCAGCAGCCTGTTAATTCAGGTGAGGCACTTCCCGTTGCCTACGTCGTGTCCGAGGAACTAGTCAAGGTAAGCACAACCGTGACTTGGGTTTCTGAACGACCATCTCAGAGGCATTACCGTGCCGCCTTCAGACGTCCATTGTCCTATGGCTAACTCAATTACACAGGTGTCGTCTCTTCTACCTTCGAATAAAATCCGTTCACTGCTGGTGCATTCGCTGGTCAGCGCGTTCGACGTACAATCGCTGACTATCCTTGATGGGCAAAGGCGTATCAAATTCATCCGTCCCCGCAAAGCAACTAGCAAAGAGCTTTTGGCCTATCACACTCGCAGCTACCTTGATTATGCCTTGGATCCTCATAATGTCTACCAAGATTTGGTGCGAGTTGCCGAGTTTGGGCTCGAGGACGTGCGTGTTCTATCCCATGTGGCGGTTATGATGTCACACCACAACGCAGGATTGCCCACCGTTCCGTGGAATGCATGAGTACATACCCTTGGTTGCTGGAGCAACGTTGACAGCCGTCGATACAATAAGGGACAACTCCTGTGATGTTGCTGTTTGCTGGGATGGAGGCAGGTACGTGCCACCCGGGCTTCTTTTTTCTCCCATTCTTTTCAGAATAATTGCAGGCACCATGCTCAAAAGTCTCATGCTTCTGGGTTTTGCTACGTGGCTGATTGTGTCCTTGCTATACTCGCTTTTCGGCGCATACCACCTTCTCCGCCTTCGATGCCTCCACGAAGATCTCGTGTCATGTACCTCGATCTAGACCTGCATTTTTCGGATGCGGTCTCCCATGCTTTTTACAATCCCAGTCTAACCGCAGTGTCTCAGGTCTTGGTGAGGACGTTTCAGTTTCACATGGTTGATTTGACACAGAACGATTCCCGCTCTGCAGACGCTTTCCATTCATCATTCCGCGCCTGGCTTCTTTCCGGTCTCTCCTTTGTCCGCATTACCAATCCCAGAAGATGCCTCGTTCGATCCGTTTACACTGTCTCTCCCACTTCACAGGGGTGCTTCTTGCCGAACGTTTTCGCGCATATGGCCAATCATCGAAAGGATCAAGGATACTTTCCAGCCGGACTATGTCGTCGTTCAGTGTGGTGTGGATGGACTCGCTGGTGATCCCATGGCGACCTGGAATTGGACAATCGGAGGCATGGGATCACTTGGATGGTGCATCGATAGAATAGTGCATAGCTGGTCAGGAAAAAAGCTCCTGCTCGGAGGGGGTATGTGCCACCGTTCGTGATGATGTCATTGCCACCAAACGTTCGTCAAGGAGGATACAACTCTCCGAATGCTGCACGTGCTTGGGCTTTCCTGACGACAGTTGCGGTAGGTGGCATGGTTGTTAGAATCCCGATCTCACCATTGTGCTTTCAGGCTGGCAAGCCGCTTTCCTTGGATGCAGAAATTCCGGACCATCGCACATTTCCTTTGTATCAGCCGTCGTTTACGCTTGATGTCCCCGCTGGCAATATGCAAGACCAAAACTCGGACGAGTACTTGCAACACGTTGAAGATGTTTTTGGAAGAGTTCAAATCCAGCTACAAGAACGCGTATCCCGAACAGGCACGTAGTGTGCTACAACACCTTTTTTCCCATATTAGTCTACGCAAAAAATATTCACCCAGGCTCGTCCTGTACCAGCATCTTCATACGAGGTATGCCGTCAACGCGCTGATACTGTACGCAGGAGCAGTGTAGTCGAATGTTTGGGCGAAAGTCATGGCAGACGTCGTAGGGACGACGGCATCTGGTGTCGAGGGGTTATTGCTCGCGTCTTTCGGTCCAGTTATTACAGTAACTTTTCCAGCGCTGGCGACCTCGAAAGGTAAAATAAACGTCATCGGTGCAGATGCACTGTCGTAGTTGACAACCTGGACAAACGGGTGTTAGAAAAATCACCTGTCTTTATTTGTCTCACTTGCCTTGATGAAGACTGTTCCAAGGTCAGTATCGCGGGTGATACTCCAATGTAGGGTACTCGGTAAATTTGGAAGCGTGCTAGGCAGATATTCGGTGCCCCGGCTGGCGCTAAAAAGCTGTACAATTTGTTAGCGCAACCATGAGGGAATTAAAGCCAGAAGGGGAACGAACCTGCTGGGCATAATAGCTAGTGGAAGGGTAGACGTTTGCAGCACTGCTCAATTCGTTTATCAAATCAATGGTGAGTGTTGCCAAATATATCTGCGTCAACGCTCACTCGAAAGCGATCAGATTGGGCGTCTTAAACCGACATGAGCTGTGGTAATCGGAGGAAAAAAAAATAAGAAACTCGCCCATTGGTATTGGGCAACGTTCATCAAGAGAGGTGCATAAGATGCGCCCAAGACAATATCAGCGTTCCTCTCGAAACCAGTAATGTAAACAGCCTCTGCAACAGCACCTGGGATGAATCACGGTAAGACAGCGAAAACGTCAGAATATATAAAGCAGCTTTCACTCTGAACCGTAGGATACATAAGAGGTTCGTTGACATCACCATTGATGTTCGTGACGGCATATTCGCCCTAGAGAAAAATGTATCTTTCATAGTAACACTTCTGAAGACAAGTTCTACCTGAAAATAGTATGTGCCGTTGCGCTATACAATGTTTAGAAATTCAGTCGTAGATGTCACAGTAGCAATAAAAACTGTCTATTCACCGGATAGGAATCATAAAAGAATGCGCTCTCGACAAAATAATCTGTTCAGGAAGTAAGTATACAGGCGGGGACACAGTATTGGCCTACCGGGGGTTTGGTAGAGGTGATTGTCATAGTACGTGGGAACGGGATCCAAGGTTAGTTGGAACGGATATGTAGTGGCGATGAAACCTTGTTAGTGATCGGCTATGTCGACCTTAAAGGTGCTGCCTGATGAGTAAATACGCACGGAGTTGCGGAAATGCCGCCGTTAGGTTCCCCGCGAAGTCTCTCCAGCGGTATATATATCTAACAGATCAATTTATGGAAGTTGATTGGGGCTGAGCGAGAAAGCTTACGAGTCAGAAGCGAAGAAATCTTCGTTTCCAATCTCAACGTAGGTAAGTTTGAAGGGCTCAGGGTGGCCAAGAGAGGCGCGAAGAGCAGCTGTAGATATGAAATGCTAGTAGGCATGCTACTATGACGAGAATACATCGGACGCACCATAATCATTAGTAGTTGGGTCCCCGATTACAAAGTTGATTTGGTCTATAGCAGATTGGATGTATGGAGCCAACTCGTTGTCTGCAAGACTGTTGCCATCGAGAGAAAACCCTGAAATACCAAACGTCTATCTTTATCAAGTGACTTGAAGTATGACCAACCTGCCCAAACAGCCATAATTGGTTCCATCTCCATATCCTCACACGCGTACATGTATTCAAGCAAACCGAGGCCACTGAAACGGATTAATCGACCTCAAGGTCCATGAATACAAGTCACTCACTCGGTGTTAATGTAGCCCCAGTTTCCTATACGACCTGTTCAAACTATAGGATAAATCATGAGAAACAGGCTAAAGTAGACACCGACCAGGTCTGTCCATGAGCGGACCAAGAGTAGTATTCCATTGCCATCTCGTTGCTAGGCTTCCGCCCTGAAGATCATTGTCTAACACTCAAGGATTTTTTTAGAATCAGTAGAATTTACCTCCTGACGAACTTGTTAGAGATCTAGTGGAAGCAACTCTGGATCGGATTCATACCAAGTTATTCCCACCAGGAAAACGGAAGAAAGAAGGTTTCATCTCATACAATGTCTGGGTCACTTTTAATGTAA
Organism: Pulveroboletus aff. annulatus; assembly: GCA_038094595.1. Lineage (NCBI taxonomy): Eukaryota > Fungi > Basidiomycota > Agaricomycetes > Boletales > Boletaceae > Pulveroboletus > Pulveroboletus aff. annulatus. The sequence goes on along the minus strand of JBBPTX010001102.1, from coordinate 4,496 downwards.
GACTGATCGCACAAAATCTGTCCTGGACTCCTACCGTCGCGATGTCGATTCTCAACCCATTCACACGGCCCTTGAATGTAGGCGGGAACAATGAAAACATGGCGAAATTGATAGTCTGTCCGGAAGTTTTGGCTCCGTCAAACGTGACTGTAAACTGATTCTCCGTTGATGAAGGTGAAGAAGTCGGCGTCAGAGTTACAGCGACTTGCTTCCATGCCGTCTGTGATCCACCAATAGGCGCCGACGCCGACGCATAAATCTCGCCTGCAGTACTCTCCAAGTTGACAGTGACAACTCCGCTGAACGATGAAGCCACGGGGAATTTATAGTAAAAGGAGGCATCATAGGTCCATTCCGAATTCACTCGAATTCCTGGTAGTGCGGTGTGAACAGAGTTCCTGACAAAATACAAGATGACGAACCAAAGTAGCCTTCATTCCCGAAGCCAACTTGTCCAGAGATGCCTTGTGGAATGGATAGTTGGAGAGAGTTAGGGAGGGCTGACGTGATGGGTGAGGGGTCAGCGATTACATTGATCTCAGCTTTATTAATGGCACTCCAAGCATTGAGTGCATCGTTTGTATCTACAGTAGGAAGTTAGTCGTAGCTAGAGAAGCATCGTCTACTACTTACTGGGTGTAACCTGCTGGAAAGCCCGGTTCTGGAGCACTGAATGATCATTTGTTAGCGATAATCCACAGCGCGACTTCCGACTGACATTCCGCGTACAATCCGCCGTCTCCGCTCTGTGCGACAATCAGAAAATCATCCAAACTCGTACTACGTGAAGGCATTACATACTGCAAGAAATGTTATCTTATGCCAACCCGGTGGCGGAGAAAATGGTACTCACATTAATATCCTGTAACGGGAGAACCAACGTGTCAAATGAACAGCCTGTCCCAGATAATGAAAGGACATCCGCACTTCGAACATCTGACCATCTGGAAAGCGTGATCAGCGGCATCAAATGAAAAATGACATCCATGACTTACAGAGGAGCGGGGGGATCGCATGACTTGCAGTTCCGTTTACTGTCACCACTGTGGTGGCGGTCGCGATCCTCGCAAAAAAAATAGCAGCCTGCACACTGCATCCAAAAAAATGGAGAAGAAACATGGCGTATAGAGGTCGTGTGGTCATTCAATCTGTCGCGCAACAGCTTATATAGTAATCTGGTGATTGAGGGGAAGTGATGAATGTTCGTCACCGTGACAGTCATGGTTTGTCAACTGAGCCACAAACGCTTCCACTGGCACATGCAAGGACAAGAAACCTAGACAACTGTGTTCCCAGAGGATGAAACACATACTACTCACATTTTCGGTACCATTCTTGCGCCAATGTCACGGCGTACTTGGTCCAGACAGCAAAGTCTGTCTCGATGCAGAGACCCTGCTGCAGTTCCGGGCCTAACAATGTAGGTACGATAAGTGTGGCGCTCTCGGTATGCCTGTGTCAGCGCCCCGTGCTTAGATACGTACTGACGCACTGCCAAGAAACGGTTTCAGTGCATATGTGTTTGGGTGTAGCATAGTGGCAAGAGTACTTCAGAACCATGAAAGAGATTCGAAACTCCGGGTTACTCCGGTTTTGAAAGAATTTGGCAACCACTGGCAGCACCTTAGTCCAGGCCAACGTTCGACTAGGTCCGCAATATGGTATAGCGAGCCTGACCGAACAAAAGAAGTATTGTTTCAATGTAGCAACTCACTCTCAGCATGTGGACGACATCATTCATTTCAACGCCAACCGTGTGTCCAGCAGTGCTTTGCAATACACGACGAATGTAACGGGTATTAAGTTAAATAACCCGTCACGACCCATGTGTCTATTCTTAAAGAACAAGTCAATACGAGAGATCACCCCTTCAGGTTCATCACGTAGCATGTTTACACAAGGTGCGCTGTCAACACACTGACACTGTACGCAGGGGCCTTGTAGTCGAAGGTTTGCGCAAAGATCATGCTAGATGTTGTAGGAACGACAGTGTCTGGTGTCAAGGGGGTATTGCTTGCATCTTCATGAGGCCCAGTTATTACGGTGACTTGTCCAGCTCTGGCGACCTTGAAAGGTAAATTGAATGTTATTTGGTCTGGCTCTTGGTTGTAGTTGACAACCTGGACAAACAAGGGTTAAAAAGGCCTCCGTCTTTGTATGTCTCGCTTACCTTGAGGAAAACTGTGTTAAGCTTGGTGTCGCGGGTGACGCTCCAGTGCAGAGTACCCCCCCGGCTGGGAAGCGTGCTAGGCAAATATTCTGTGCCTCGATGAGTGCTAAAGAGCTGTGCTTAACATGTTAGTATAGCCATGAGGGGCTTGAGGCAGAACGCGCCTGCTGGACGTAATAGCTAGTGGAAGGGTAGACTTTTGCAGCACTATTCGATTTGTAGATCAAATCAGTAGTGAGATGATCCAGATGCACGACGCTCACTCGAAAGCGATCAAGTTGGGCGTCTAAATAACAATGAGCGTTTGAGGAATAACAGTAATTAAAAAGCTTGCCCATTGGTAGCGGGCAACGTTCATTAAGAGTGGTGCGTACGAAGCAGCGAAGACGATGTCAGCGTTCCTCTCGAAGCTAATCATAAAAGTAGCCTCTCCCACAGAGCCTGGATCAAAGAGGTATCATGAGAGCAAAAATGATACGACAGATAAAGCGGCACACTTTGGATGGTGGGGTACTTGAGGCGCCCATAACTGCCATTTTTTGGGTTGGTTGATACAGCAGCGTATTCACCCTGGGAAGAAATGAATCATTCAGAAGCCCCTTACAAGACTAACTCTACCTCGAAGTATTTTGTGCCGTTGCGCTATATCCGGAAAGTGAGCCGCGAAGGCAGCAAAACCGTACCGTCTCACCTGGTAATCATCGTACAAAAAGGCATTCTGAACAAAGTCATCTGCTCACAATTAGTGCACGGGGAAACAGCATAGAGGATCAACCTACCCGGGGTAGCATAGACGTGGTCGTCATAATGCGTAGGAGGAGGCTGTAATATAGGGTTAAACGGATAGGTAGTGGCGATGAAATCTGAATAGTACACGTTATACGGAGTCTGGAGGTCTAAGTGAATACACACATAGTTGTGGGAATGCCGCGCTCAAGTTCCTTACGAAGTCTCTCCAGCGATATATGTATCTAACCGTGCCGATCAATTCAAGGAAGCTGATCGGACGTTGAATACGAAGACTCACGAGGTAGGAGCGAAGAAATCTTCATTACCGATCTCGACATACCTGAGTTTGAAAGGCTTAGGGTGACCAAGAGAGGCGCGAAGCGCAGCTTTGGATGTGATGAGACATGCTGGGATTGGGATGCATCGAACGCACCGTATTTGTTAGCAGCTGGGTCCCCAATTACAAAGTTGATCTGGTCTATGGCAGACTGGATATATGGGGCTAACTCGTTCTCGGGGACGCTCTTTCCGTCAAGAGAGTAGCCTGCAATGGAAATCATATCAACGAACGTCTGCTCTCGCAAGGTCAGACACACCTGCCCAAACAGCCATAATTGGTTCCATCCCCATATCCTCACACAAGTACATGTACTCGAGCAGACCAAGGCCACTGGAACAGGTTACATGACTAACATATTGGTGAGCACAAGCCACTCACTCGGTGTTGATGTAGCTCCAGTCAGCCTTGCGACCTATATGGGCAGATTCATGAACATGGTATCCAATTCGAAAAGTGGTTACCAACCAGGTCTATCCAAGAGGGAACCAAGAGTAGCATTCCATTGCCATCTCGATCCCCAACTTTGTCCCTAAGGAGGGCACTCATCTATCATCCATCAAATTTCTCAAGATGACTAGCTTTACCTCCTGCAGAACTCGTCAGAGATCGGATGGAAACAAGTGTAAAGATCCATACCAAGTTGTTTCCGCCAGGTAAACGGAAGAATGATGGGTTCATCTCATACAACGTCTAGAGTGCTGTCAATGAAGGATTGGTCGCACGAGAGCTGTCTTGAATTCCTACCGTCGCGATATCGATTCTCAACCCATTTACACGGCCCTTGAATGTAGGCGGGAACAATGAAAACATGGCGAAATTGATAGTCTGTCCGGCAGCCTCAGCTCCGTCAAACGTGACTGTAAACTGGTTCTCCGTTGATGAAGGTGAAGAAGTCGGCGTCAAAGCTACAGCGACTTGCTTCCATGCCGTCTGTGATCCACTGATGTGCACCGACGCAGATGCATAAATCTTGCCTGTAGTACTCTCCAAGTTGACAGTGACAACTCCACTGAACGAAGAAGCCACGGGGAATTTATAATAAAAGGAGGCATTGTAGGTCCACTCTGAATTCACTCGAATTCCTGGTAGTGCGGTGTGAACAGAGTTCCAGACAAAATACAAGACGACGGACCAAAGTAGCCTTCATTCCCGAAGCCAACTTGTCCAGAGATGCCTTGTGGAATGGATAGTTGGAGAGAGTTAGGGAGGGCTGACGTGATGGGTGAGGGGTCAGCGATTACATTGATCTCAGCTTTA
>JBBPTX010001101.1:0-12590 GCA_038094595.1 Pulveroboletus aff. annulatus | reverse complement strand
CGACGAGCCTTTACTAGACTCAGACGAAGAACTCGCTACACGTGATCTTTCCCACAGCTTTTCTGCCTCCGTACAGATACCTCGCCCTCAGACACCCCCATCCCCGACACCCAGACGCCAAACCGGCCACATCTTTCCCCCAATTCCTCGTCCACCATCGCCCACCATGGCAACCAAACCCCTCGAACTTCGCATCGGCACCCCAGAAAAATACAACGGAGATTATAAGACAGCCAAACAATGGTTCGACTCCGTCGCATTCTACCTCAACGTCAACGCAGACGTTTATAACTCCGACCCCAAGCGCATCGCCTTCACGCTCTCTTATATGACTCGAGGCCCCGCTCTCACGTGGGCAAACACCTTTAGATCCTCAAAAATCGCTGCCGACGGCACGATCTCAATGGGCTCCTGGTCCGACTTCCGTGACGCCTTCACTTTAGCGTTTAGTCACTACGACACCACGGGTAACGCCATCGCCTGGCTTACCACCACTCGCATGACCGCCACTAAGAACGGCGGATACTCTCCCTTGCTCACTGAGTACAATGCTTAGTTCCAGAACCACTGCGCCATTGCCGGCATCTCTGATGATAACGTCCTTATTGGTTACTACTCCACGGCTATCCCCGAACCCCTCATGCGCCGAATCCTAGCTATGGAAACCATTCCTACCACTGTGGATGCATGGCTAAAGAAAGCCGTGACCTTCCAAACTCACATGGAACGAGCAAGGGAAATCGCCGCCCGCCACCAAACTCCCACCCGCCACACGTATCACCAATACTCCGCCCCCGCCCCCGCCAAAGACCCCAACGCTATGGACGTAGACGCCGTTCGCGTTCAACGACTCACCCCCGCCGAACGAGAACAATGCCAAAAAGAAGGCAAATGTTTTCATTGCCGTCAGAAAGGACATTGGGCAAACAACTGTCCAACGTTCACCTTGAACACCCCCCAGCCGAAGAAAACTGTTTGGAGGGTTGAAGAAGAAGAAACCGTGGACGAAAAGGAAGTCCCTCGGTTAATCGAGATTGACGATGAAGACGACAATGAAGAAATGAAAGTGTCTCGCGTCGCCATTACCTCCCTGGATTTTTGAAACGGAACGCTGTCTCGACGTCAGTAGTTCCCCCTAGTATGTGTGCGCCTGTACTTGTATCCACGTCCAAGAAGTCAATGAGAATCCCTCTGCAACTCATTGACCCTTCACACACTATGAAAACCGTCGACACCCGCGCCCTCATTGACAGTGGTGCAGACATCAATTGCCTCGATTGGGACTTCGCCCGAAAACACAAACTTCCCTTAGATAAACTACCGACGCCCATCCCTGTCAACAACGTAGACCAAACCCCAAACGCGAAGGGGGCTATCCGCTATACCGCTTCTCTTTTCACCAACATCGACGGAATCGCTCAGCACGTACGCTTCCATGTCATACATTGTGGATCTGAGAATGTGATTCTCGGAGCACCCTGGCTACGCCTCACAAATCCTTCTATAGACTGGTCTTCACAAACGATCAGTATTCCTGAAACAGTAGACGAGTCGGCATCCTTATACCACATCTATGTTGCCGATCTCAACCGACACAACGACACCCAACCTCGGGCACCCTCTTCGAAACCACCCTGCCATACTATGGTCGAAACCGTCCCCGACCACACTCTCTCTACATTCCTCGACTTGCCAGATGGAAATTTCTACATCCATCGAGCACTCCATGTCAATACGTGTCAAAGAATCCTCAAGACAGGGTCCAGGTACCACCAGACGCATCCGAAACTAGTTGCTAAGCTCACTACAGCCACCGAACTTGCGGCAGCCGCCGAGAAAGCTAAACCAAAAGTTACCTTACCCGATGCCTACAAAGATTTCGCTACTGTCTTCGCCAAAGAATCCGCCGACTCTATTCCTCCCTCTAGACCTTACGACCATGAAATCAATGTCAAAGACTCGTTCACCCCGAAGATTGGCAAACTCTACCTGCTCACCCCCGACGAAAAGAAAGCCACCGAAGACTTTCTCGACGAGAATCTCGCCGCTGGAAAAATCCGCCCCTCGAATTCCCCTCAAGCATCGCCGTTTTTCTTTGTCAAAAAGAAAGATGGAAAACTCCACCCATGCCAAGACTATCGTTACCTCAACGAACATACTATCCGTGACGCCTACCCGCTACCGCTCATCTCTGACCTCCTCGATAAACTCAAAGGAGCCCGCACGTTCACCAAGTTCGATGTACGATGGGGATATAACAACGTACGTATCAAGGATGGGCACCAATGGAAAGGTGCCTTCCTCACTCATAAAGGTCTCTTCGAACCTATGGTAATGTTCTTCGGAATGACTAACTCCCCCGCAACGTTCCAACGATTTATGAATGACTCCTTCTGCGATATGATCGCTGAAGGATGGTTGGTTATTTATATGGATGATCTCCTCATCTTCTCCCCAGACGACACCACCCACACCGAACGAACTCGTCGCGTTCTTCAACGAATGACTGAACTCGACCTCCACCTCAAGCTGGAGAAATGCCAGTTCGCCGTTTCCGAAGTAGAATACCTCGGGATGATCGTCAAGGAAGGACAACTCGCTATGGACCCCGTCAAACTCGACGGGATCGCCAAGTGGCCTACACCCCAGAAAGTCAAAGACGTCCGTTCTTTCCTTGGGTTCGCTAATTTCTACAGACGTTTTATTCCTGGATATTCCAATATCACCTGTCCTCTCATCGACCTCACCAAGAAAACCATGCCTTGGACTTGGAACCCCGCCCAACAATCCACCTTCGAACGACTCAAGGAGTTGTTCCTTCGTAAGCCTGTTCTCTTTATGCCTGATGTTTCTCGACCTTTCGCCATGGCCACCGACGCTTCGAAATACGCGTCGGGTGGCATCCTTTTACAAACCGATGCGAACGGGGATTGGCACCCCTGTTCTTACTTATCCCAATCCTTTTCCTCCTCAGAACGAAACTACGATATCCACGACAGGGAGCTCTTGGCCGTCATCCGCGGTTTCAAAGCCTGGAGACAATACCTCCATGGCTCTCCCTTCCCGGTCAAAGTTTTCTCCGATCATAAGAATCTAACGTATTTCCGACGTCCACAAGACCTCAACAGACGTCAAGCCCGCTGGCTCCTTGACCTCGCCGATTACGATTACTCCATCACCCACGTCCCTGGAACCCAACTCGCTGGTCCAGATGCCCTCTCTCGCCGCCCCGACCTCCTCCCGCGCGCCGACTCTGACAATACTGGAGTCACTCTCCTCCCCGATGCCCTCTTCGTCCGAATAATTGATTCCGCCCTCTCGAACCACATCGCTTCCACCTCCGCCTCCGACGACCTCGTCCTTCACAAACTTCAGGAGCTAGATGGTTCCCTTCCTCCTGCACTTCGCTCTCGCCTCGCTGACTGGCAGTACTCCGATGGGGTCCTCCAATACCAGGGACGCGTCTACGTCCCTCCCGACCATGACCTTCGCCACGCTGTCGTTCAACGCTCCCATGACCATGGTTCTGCCGGTCATCCCGGCTATCTAAAGACTCGTCAACTCGTCGCCTCCGAATTCTGGTGGCCAGGCCTGGCCACCTTCGTTCGTTCCTATGTCGACGGCTGCGCCATCTGCCAACAACACAAAACCAACATGCACCCCACCATCCCGCCCCTCCTCCCTATTCCTTCCTCCTGCTCCCATCCCTTCCAACAGATCTCGTGTGATCTGATCACCGATCTCCCACTGTCCGGGGGGTTTGATTCCCTATTGGTCGTGGTGGACCACGGCCTTACTAAGGGGGTAATTCTTTGCCCTACGAAGAAAACCATCACTGCGGAAGGAATTGCAGCGCTCTTTTTCCACAAGGTCTACCTCCGCTTCGGACTCTACGAGAAAGTTATCTCCGATCGTGGCCCTCAGTTCGCCTCTGCCTTCGCTAAAGAACTTGGTAGACTCCTAAATTACGACCTCTCCCTCTCAACAGCCTATCACCCCCAGACCGATGGCGAAACGGAACGAGTTAACCAAGAAGTCGAAACCTATCTCCGAATCTACTGTGGGGACCACCCTTCTACCTGGTCCGATCACATCTCTCACGCCGAGTTCACTCATAATCACCGCCCTCATTTCGTTACCGGCAAATCCCCGTTTTACCTCATGATGGGTTATGAACCCCGTGCCCTTCCCTCGGTCATTGCCAAGACCAACATCCCCGCCGTCGAAACACGTCTCAAGGCACTTACTGCCCTACAAGAGGAAGCCCTCGCCTCCCATGAACTTGCGCGACAAGTCATGGCATCCAGATCCAAGTCGAGGTTCGTACCCTTCAAGAAAGGCGAACGAGTCTGGTTGGAAGCTAGGAACCTCAAAAGATCCATTCAAGATCCGAAATTCGCTGCAAAACGCGAAGGACCTTTTGTTATCTCTGACGTCATTTCCCCCATCTCCTATCGCCTCCGACTCCCACGAACGTGGAAAATTCACAACACGTTCCACGCTTCTTTGTTATCACCCTATCGCGAAAATGACGTACACGGCCCGAACTTCCCTACACCACCCCCGGATCTTGTCGAAGGACAAGAAGAATATGAAATTGAACGAATCATACGGCATCGAGGAATGCTGTCGGCCCGCCAGTACCTGATCCGATGGAAAGGATACTCCACCGAAGAAGAATCATGGGAACCAGAGCGGAATTTGAAACATTTGTCAGAGTTGTTAGAAGACTATAAAAAACGTCACCCTCGCGCTTTCTCTCTCTCATCCGCTCGCCCACCACGCCGCAAATAACTCCCTTCCACCTTCTCCTAATGGCTATTGAATTCACCAATGTCGACACCCCTGCTGCCGCACCCTCCACCAACCCCAGCACAATCCGTCTTCCCTCTGACGACCCCGCAAGGGTCTCTCCTACTCACCCCGCCGCCCCTCAGCCTGTCAACTTCGCCACTCTTGTTGGTGATGTTCCTGCCTCCCACGTCTCTCCCGTCTCTGGCAGGATCACTTCCTCACCAGCGTTTACTCCTCCGCCCCATCGGGAACCTTCTCCCGGACCACCCTCGTTCTTAGGAGTCCACCGACCCCAACTCGTCCGAGCACCTAGCTCAGATTCTCTTGTCGCCCACTCCAGGTGGGACTCTCAAGTTCCGCTCGATGTCTCATCTCATCTCCACATGGGTAGACTTCGGGAAGAACGTTTCACCGATGAGCACTACGTCCGTTTTCATTCGCTTATGTCTGACAACCACCTTCGTGTCCCCATTAGTGTATATACCTCCGATGCTTCTCCGATATTTACGTGGTTCAAAACCGCGATGCAGATCAACCACGTTGCTGCCTTCATCTCAGGCTCTGGCCCTGTATTCCCTCATACTACACTTGGCAGGACCATGCAGGACTTCATTTACCATGCGCGATACCAGTTATATTCGCATGCCTTCCAGTTGGGCTACGACTCCTTCCTCCTCGACGTCGACAACCACTTCCGAGACCTTGCCACTGCAGGTCGAGGGCTTGGCAACGAAGTCTTGAGAGACGGGTTGCCTATCCATAGGCAAACGCTTAATGACTGGTGGACTGGTCGAAACGGCAGAGATCGCGTATACCCAGGACACCCTCGTTTCAACCAGCGGTGTTTCCAATGCCACTGTCTCGGGCATACCCAGTTATCTTGTCAACAACACGTCTGCACTGGATGCCGCCGACGAGCCCCTGGCCATTCAATCACCCACTGCCCTGGCCCTTCTCGCCCTCTTGCCTCTTGCCTCTCTTCTCCTCGTGCCCAGTCCTCCTCCACGTCCACTTCCATGCCTCGCCGTCCCCAAGCTGCGTTCCGCAACGGGCAAATCGTCCGTCGAACCACTCCTCGTCGAACCCCTCGTCAGTCGTCCTCCTCCTCCTCGCAACAGTCTTACCACCCCGCGCCATCTTCACCCCGCGCCCCCTCTCCATATGAGGACGGAGACGAATTAGACGACATCGGTTACGCAAACATCACCGGTTCTCCGGGACCCGCTTTTAGGGATTTGTAAGGAATCCTCGCCGTAGCTTCGGGTTACTAAGGGGGTAATGTTACGATCCATCCGCAGGACGAACTCTTTTTCTTTTCTCACTATATCGGACTAATACTTTTATTTCTCATGCTTAACTCCACTCCTTCCATAACGTTCCATGATGTTCTATTCACTTCGTAAGCATGTTTATCCCTCACTGCGCAGGTACTCTCTTCCTTCTGCTCTTCTCACGCCGAATGCGCTGGCCCTTAACGTCTTTCTCTCATGCGTAGTATTGCCATTGGTTTTCCATTCTACCGCTGTTTCCTACGCCGGCCCTTAACTAATGTGACACGTAACCGTCACGTCTCACACTTCACTATTTAAGCCGTTCAACCGGCTCCCTTTGCTTTCCCCTCAGCTTAGTTCTACCTACGGTTTACCGCCTAGATAGTACAAGCAATCCATTGTCTTTACTCCTTAGTCTCCGTTCTACTATTAAGTGGACGCTTCGCACTCGGCCCCACCGCCCTTGTGTGTCTTATCCCTCGAAACTTTGACCCATTCGCCAAGCTAGGCAACGGTTACTCTCTCGACCCGTCAAAACCCTTGATGGTACTCTTGACCCAGCATCCCCACGGCTGGCCCTACGTCGACGTAGACACGTACGACAAGAACCCTTGACCCTACTAGGCGTTAGTAGGTCTACGTGCGACCACACCTACGGCCACGCGTAACAAAAGAACTAAGCTACCTCCTCGTTCGGGTACTATCACGTACGCCGCCCACCATAGCTTCTCATCGAAACACTCGAACCACCGATCCGCGTTGGAACCCTCGAGAACCTCCTCGTACCTCGCACTCTGACTCCTCTGACACCCCCGACGATCCCAACCAAGCATATTGGGACGAAGACCACGACGAGCCTTTACTAGACTCAGACGAAGAACTCGCTACTCGCAACCTTTTCCACAGTTTTTCTGCTTCCGTGCAGATACCTCGTCCCCAGACCCCTCCATCCCCGACACCCAGACGCCAAACCGGCCACATCTTTCCCCCCATCCCTCGTCCTCCATCGCCCACCATGACCACAAAACCTCTCGAACTTCGCATCGGAACCCCAGAGAAGTACGATGGTGACTATAAAACGGCCAAACAATGGTTTGATTCTGTCGCCTTCTACCTTAACGTCAACGCGGACGTATACAACTCAGACCCGAAGCGCATCACCTTTGCGCTCTCTTATATGACTCAAGGACCCACACTTACGTGGGCAAATACCTTTCGATCCTCGAAAATCGCAGCCGATGGCTCGATTAACATGGGCTCCTGATCCGACTTCCGTGATGCCTTCATCCTGGCATTTAAACACTATGACACCATCGGCAACGCAATTGCCTGGCTTACTACAACCCGCATGACCGCCACCAAGAACGGCGGATATTCCCCTTCGCTTACTGAGTATAACGCTCAGTTTCAAAACCATTGCGCCATCGCTGGCATCACCGACGACAACGTCCTTATCGGCTATTACTCTGCCGCCATCCCTGACGCCCTCATGCGCCGTATCCTAGCCATGGAAACGGTCCCCACTACCGTGGAAGCATGGCTAAAGAAAGCCGTCACCTTCCAGACCCATATGGAGTGTGCTAAAGAAATCGCCGCTCGTCACAAAACCCCCACCTGCCACACATATCACCAGTACACCGCCCCCGTCCCAGCCAAGGACCCCAATGCCATGGACGTTGACGCCATCCGCCTCCAACGACTCACACCCGCCGAACGCGAACAGTGTCGCAAAGAAGGGAGATGCTTTCACTGTCGTCAGAAGGGACACTGGGCAACCAACTGCCCCGCGTTCCCCTCAAACAACCCAAGGCCGAAGAAGACCGTTCGGAAGGTTGTAGAAGTAGAAGTCGAGGACGAAGGAGAAGTCCCTCGACTACAAGAGATAAATGATGAAGACGACGAGGAAGCACCCAAGGTGTCCCGAGTTGCCTTTACCTCCCCGGATTTTTGAAACGGAATGCTGCTTCGACGTCAGTAGTTCCTCCTATTACGTGTGCACCTGTACTTGTATCCACATCCAAGAAATCAATGCGTATCCCCCTTCAACTCATTGATCCTTCGCACACTATGAAAACCGTTGACACCCGCGCCCTTATCGATAGTGGCGCAGATATCAACTGCCTCGATTGGGACTTCGCCCGAAAACACCAACTCCCCCTCGACAAACTCCCAATACCCATTCCTGTCAACAACGTCGACCAAACCCCTAACGCCAAGGGAGCCATTCGCTACACCACCTCTCTCTTCACCAACATCGACGGCATCGCCCAACACGTATGCTTCCATGTCATGCATTGTGGGTCTGAGAACGTGATTCTTGGAACACCCTGGTTAAAACTCACGAACCCTTCCATCGACTGGTCGTCGCAAACAATCAGCATCCCCGAATCTGTGGACGAATCCACCTCTCTCTATCACATCCATGTCGCCGACCTCAAGCGACATGATAATGTCCAATCCCGAACACCCCCCTCAAAACCACCCCGTCACGTCTTGGTCGAAACGGTCCCCGACCACACTCTTTCCACGTTCTTAGATATGCCGGACGGAAACCTCTACGTTCGCCGCGCCCTCTATGCCAACTCTTGCCAACGGGTCCTTAAGTCAGGATCCAGATACCACCAGACACACCCGAAGCTTGTTGCTAAGCTTACCACCGCCACTGAACTCGCGGCTGCAGCCGAAAAGGCTAAACCACAAGTCACACTCCCTGACGCCTATAAAGACTTCGCCCCAATCTTCGCCAAAGAATCTGCCGATTCCCTTCCCCCCTCCAGACCCTACGACCACGAGATTAATGTCAAAGACTTGTTCACCCCAAAGATTGGCAAGCTCTATCCACTCACCCCAGACGAAAAGAAGGCAACCGAAGACTTCCTCGACGAAAATCTCGCTGCTGGCAAGATTCGCCCCTCGAACTCCCCACAAGCATCACCATTCTTCTTTGTCAAGAAGAAAGATGGCAAACTCCGTCCTTGTCAAGACTACCGTTACCTCAACGAACACACCATCCGCAATGCCTACCCGCTTCCCTTGATCTCTGACCTTCTTGACAAGCTCAAAGGAGCTCGTGTTTTCACCAAGTTCGACGTACAATGGGGATACAACAACGTACGTATCAAAGATGGACACCAATGGAAAGGTGCCATCCTTACTCACAAAGGACTCTTCGAACCAATGGTCATGTTCTTCGGCATGACAAACTCACCGGTGACCTTTCAACGATTCATGAACGACTCCTTCCGCGATATGATCGCCGAAGGATGGTTAGTTATCTATATGGATGATCTTCTTATCTTCTCCCCAGACAACGCCACCCACACCGAACGTACCCGCCGTGTCCTTCAACGGATGACGGAACTAAATCTCCACCTCAAGTTGGAGAAATGCCAATTCGCCGTCCCTGAAGTTGAATACCTCGGGATGATCGTCAAGGAAGGACAACTCGCTATGGACCCCATCAAACTCGACGGAATTGCCAAGTGGCCGGTGCCACAAAAAGTCAAAGACGTTCGTTCTTTTCTTGGTTTCGCTAATTTCTATAGACGTTTCATCCCCGGATATTCCAACATTGCTCGCCCCCTCATTTGGCCGTTATATGCGGTTTCAAAGCCTGGAGGCAGTACCTCCATGGCTCTCCCTTCCCCATCAAGGTCTTCTCCGATCATAAGAATCTAACGTACTTCCGTCGTCCCCAAGACCTCAACCGACGTCAAGCCCGCTGGCTCCTTGACCTCGCAGACTACGATTATTCTATAACTCATGTCCCCGGTGCCCAGCTCGCTGGCCTGGATGCCCTCTCTCGCCGCCCCGATCTCCTTCCCCGTGACGATTCCGATAACATCGGAGTCACCCTCCTCCCCAACGCCCTCTTCATCTGCCTCATCAACTCTGCCCTGTCCAACCATATTGCCTCAGCCTCTGCCTCTGACGACCTTGTCCTCCATAAACTACAAGAGATCGACGGCTCCCTTCCCCCCGCCTTCCGTTCTCGTCTCGCCAACTGGCAATTCTCTGATGGCGTCCTCCAGTATCAAGGACGCGTTTACGTTCCTCCCGACCGTGACCTTCGCCGCGCTGTCGTCCAGCGCTCCCACGACCATAACTCCGCCGGTCACCCCGGCTACCTTAAAACCCGACAACTCGTTGCCTCTGAATTCTGGTGGCCCGGTCTCACCACGTTCGTCCGTTCCTATGTTGACGGATGCGCCGTGTGCCAGCACAACAAGGCTAACTCACGCCCCACCATTCCCCCCCTCGTTCCTATCCTGTCCTCGTGTTCTTGCCCTTTCCAGCAAATCTCGTGTGATTTGATCACCGATCTCCCGCTGTCCGGGGGGTTTGACTCGTTGTTGGTTGTGGTGGACCACGGCCTTACTAAGGGGGTAATCCTTTGCCCTACGAAGAAAACTATTACCGCAGAGGGCGTAGCAGCGCTCTTTTTCCACAAAGTCTACCTTCGCTTCGGACTTTACGAAAAAGTCATCTCAGATCGCGGACCACAGTTCGCCTCCGCCTTTGCCAAAGAACTTGGCAGACTCCTCAACTATGATCTTTCCCTCTCCACAGCGTATCATCCACGGACCGACGGCGAAACCGAACGCGTCAACCAAGAGGTTGAGACTTATCTCCACATCTACTGCGGAGACCACCCTTCTACCTGGTCCGATCATATCTCTCACGCCGAATTCACTCATAATCACCGCCCTCACTCCGTCACCGGCAAATCCCCATTTTACCTCATGATGGGATATGAACCCCGTGCCCTTCCTACGGTAATCGCCGAAACCAATATCCCCGCTGTCGAAACCTGTCTCAAGGAACTCTCCACTCTCCGAGACGAAGCCCTCGCATCCCATGACCTTGCGCGACAAGTCATGGCGTCCAGGTCTAAGTCGAAATTCACACCCTTCAAGAAAGGGGAGCGAGTTTGGCTGGAGGCCAGGAACCTTAAAAGATCCGTCCAAAACCCGAAGTTCGCGGCAAAATGAGAAGGCCCCTTCGTTATCTCTGATGTCATCTTCCCTGTTTCCTACCGCCTCCGACTCCCACGAACGTGGAAAATCCACAACACGTTCCACGCTTCCCTGTTATTGCCCTATCGCGAAAACGACGTACACGGCCCGAACTTCCCTACACCGCCCCCGGATCTTGTCGAAGAACAAGAAGAATACGAAATAGAATGAATCATACGACATCGTGGAATGCCGTCGGCCCGTCAATACCTGATCCGATGGAAAGGGTATTCCGCCGAAGAAGAATCCTGGGAACCTGAGCGGAATTTGAAACATTCACTGGAGTTGCTAGACGATTATAAAAAGCGTCACCCTCACACATTCTCTCCTGCACCCACTCACCCACCACGCCGCAAATAAACCCTTTCCATCTTCTCCTCATGGCCATCGAATTCACCAATGTCGACACCCCTGCAGCCACATCCTCCACCAACCCCAACACCGTCCGTTTTCCCTCTGCCAACCCCGAGAGGGTCTCTCCTACTCGCCCCGCCGCCCCACAGCCTGTCAACTTCGCCACTCTTGTTGGCGATATTCCCCGATCCCACATCTCCCCCGTCTCGGGCAGGATTGAATCCTCACCGCCGTTTACGCCTCTTGTTACGATTCATCGTGCCGGGCACATCTCCCCTTTTTCTTCCTCTCCTCTTTGTGCATACTCTCACACTTCCGCTCTTCTTCGGTTGCCTGCGCCAACCCTTTACCCTTGTCCCTCAGCTCTCCAAGATAGCTCTCACGTACGTATTCATACTTACGTATCTTTGTGCACTTATCTCCCTCGTGTTGCCTTATCGCACGCGTGTTTCACCTTCTCTCGCCGCATGCACCGGCACTTTGCGTTTCACTCTCACGCGTAGGGTTCTATCACATTCTCCCTTGTTCTTTCACATTCCATTGCCGCTTCCCACGCCGGCCCTTAACCTATACCCTTGACCCTGTGACGTTACGGTCACAACCGTCACTCTTCACTATATATACCAGTCGATCTGGCCTTATGCCTTTCTTCCTTAACCTTGATCTCCCTACGACATCCTGTCTAGCTCCTCGCTTGATACTTGTCAATAAAGACCTCAGGGTTCCCCCCTTGATTTCCTCACCTCTACGAGTCTCATTCGACTCTTGAGTGAACCTCGACGCTCGGGACACCTCTCCCTCGCGTACCTTAGACTTCACGCGGTTTTAGGCCGCCTACCGCCGTCGACATCCCGACGGTTGACACCCTCGACCCCGTCTAGACGGGATACTGTAGGGCTACGCTCGACCCTACCCGGGCCAAGCGTAACAAATATCCGTTTGACCTGAGGTGGAAAGTGGTGTCACAGTGCCAACAGTGCCGCGATAACTCCCCCCACCCGACGCCCCGTCATGTGATATGATCTCTTTCATTTTGTCGAGGTACTTCCAACCTTGCTGACGAAACGGCTTCATCAACATTCCATTCTGGTAGCAAGAAAGCGTGATCAATAGCTGGTATTATCTACATAGTACATAGTCTACTTACTTGCTTTGT
>JBBPTX010001100.1:0-12595 GCA_038094595.1 Pulveroboletus aff. annulatus | reverse complement strand
GAATAGTATATAAAGCGAGACTGGACGGAGCTCAGTCTCCAGTCTAGTTCTCTTGTTCTCTGCCTACACAGTAGTCTTAAGACATCTTCTCCTCTCGACGTCTATCTGATAGTGATTGCCTGCAAGAAATTGTAGTCGCAACACATGGCATTAGGGTCTTTGGCAGGGGTAGGGGCGGTGTACTGGTGGTACGTGTGGCGAGAGGGGGTCTTGTGGCGAGTGGCGATTTCTCTAGCACGCTCCATGTGGGTTTGGAAGGTAACTGCCTTCTTCAACCAGTTGTCTATAGTGGTTGGGACCACCTCCATGGCTAAGATGCGGTGCATAAGAATGTCGGGGATGGCGGCAAAGTAGTAGCCGATAAGGACATTGTTGTCAGTTATACCGGTGATGGCGCAATTGTTCTGGAACTGAGCATTGTACTCAGTTAGTGAAGGAGAGTATCCACCGTTCTTGGTGGCAGTCATGCGGGTGGTGGTGAGCCAGGCAATCGCATTGCTAGTGGTATCGTAATGTTTGAATGCCAAGATGAAGGTGTCGCGGAAGTCTGACCACGAGCCCATTGAAATCGAGCCATCAGCTGTGATCTTCGAGGCTCGGAAAGTGTTGGCCCATGTGAGAGCAGGGCCCTTCGTCATATAGGAAAGTGCAAAGGCAATGTGCCTGGGGTTGGTGGTGTAGACCTCAGCGTTGACATTGAGGTAGAAGGTGATGGAGTCGAACCACTGCTTGGTGGTTTTGTAGTCACCATTGTATCGCTCAGGGGCGCCGATGTGAAGTTTGAGGGGCTTGATTGACATAGTAGGGGATGGTGGACGAGGAATTGGGGGAAAGATGTGGCCAGTTTGGCGTCTGGGTGTCAGAGACGGAGGGGTCTGAGGACGAGGTATCTGCACAGAAGCAGAAAAACTGTGGGCTAGGTCACGAGTGGCAAGTTCTTCGTCAGAGTCTAATAAAGGCTCGTCGGGGTCTTCATCCCAATATGCTTGGTTGGGATCATCAGGGGTGTCAGAGGAATCAGAGTGCAAAGTACGTGGAGGTTCTTGAGGGTTCCAACACGGATCAGTGGTTCGAGTGTTTCAGTGGGAAGCTATGGTGGGCAGTGTACATGATAGTATCCGAACGAGGAGGTAGCTTAGTTCTTTTGTTAC
The DNA here is from genome assembly GCA_038094595.1 of Pulveroboletus aff. annulatus. Classification (NCBI taxonomy): domain Eukaryota; kingdom Fungi; phylum Basidiomycota; class Agaricomycetes; order Boletales; family Boletaceae; genus Pulveroboletus; species Pulveroboletus aff. annulatus. The sequence goes on along the minus strand of JBBPTX010001100.1, from coordinate 11,444 downwards.
ATGTGGCCTTAGGTAAGGTCGCATGTAGACCTACAAATGCCTAGTAGGGTCAAGGAGTCTAGTCATTCATATATACGACGACGTAGGGCCAGCCATGGGGATGCTGGATCGAGAGTACCATCAAGGGGGTTGACAGGTCGAGAGTAACCACTGCCTAGCTTGACTAGCAGGTCATAGATTCAAAGGTAGAGACACATGGAGACAGGTGAGCTGTAGTGTGAAGCGCTCACTTAATGGTAGAGCAAAGATGCGAGGAGCAAGGGTAAATAGATTGCCAGTGCTAACTAGGTGACAAGCCGTAGGTAGAACTAAGCTAAGGAAAAGACGAAGGGATCCTGTTGAAGGGTTTATATAGTAAAGCGGAAGTGTGACAGTTACATGTCACAATGGTTAAGGGCCGGTGTGGGAAATGGCGTTAGAAATAGAAAAGCCAATGGCAAAACCACGTGTTACGCGTGGCCTTTGGTAAGGTCGCGCGTAGACCTACGAGTGCCTAGGGACGAGGGGACGAGGGGGCTTTAGACTACGGTTGAGGATATCCGTAGGAAAGGGGGTCGACCGTGGGGTTGTCGATCAGTGTCTACGAAGCGTTTTGCTAAGTAGTCGAAGGTTACCTACGCCACACAGGCGGTAGGGTCAGGGGTTCGAGGTAAGATACACACGGACGCGAAGAGCGTTGATGTGTGAAGCGTTCACTCAAGTGTAGAACGAAGACACAAGGTAGATTGCTAGAGCTAACTAGGCGATAGCCGTAGGTAGAACTAGGTTAAGGAAAAGAAGTGAAACACCCTGTTGAAGGGTTTATATAGTGAAGAAAAGGTGTGACGGTAACGCGTCACATGGTTAAGGGCCGGCGTGGGAAACGGCGTGAGAAGAGCAGAAGCCAATAGCGAAACCACGCATGGGAAAGGAACATAAGGGCCGGCGCATACGGCGTGAGAAAAGCAGAAGGCGAACGAGTACCTGCGCGATGAGGGATAAGCACGCTTACGAGATATGTGGAATGTCGTAGAACGACGTGGAAGGTGGCGAGGTAAGCGTGAGAAGAGAGATAAGTGTCAGTCTGTAATGCTAAGTAAAGAAAAAGAGTAGACCCTGCAGCGAATCGTAACAATGGGTCCATTTCCAGGCATGTCCAATCATCCTTCATGGTGGTTACACTCCCTCACACAATGAGCTATGAGACCGCTCCGCCAACTGACAAGCAACTATCATCCTTCCTCAGTCACACACTCACCAAGTAGGCAGTACGGGCACCAGAGATTCGAAGGGATGGCACATTCACTCTCCTGTTCACCCTTTCAGCACTATAGCAGTTCATTCCTGGTTATCATTTGCCATACATGGTGGTTCACTCAGGTTTTCCTGTCAGGCAATGGGGACGCCACCATTTTTTTGTGGGGGGCAGATGGAGCAGGGGCTCCCCAGGTGCTGGCCTCACCACATCCTCGAGGCTGGGTTCCCACGGGTCGTAGTGTAGGCTATATAGCAGACGTCGGTCCTATACATAGGCATCCTCTTCTGCTACAGGACCTCCTTCCTGCCTTCTCCAATGAACACAGTTCAGATTCAGGCCCAAACCAAGTAAAGATCCAAACACAATGGATATCTCAGCAGCTCAGAAAGGAGCCAAGTCCTGCTACAATTGTGGAGAAACTGGCCACTTTGCAAAACAATGCAAGAAACCCTCCACTAAGTGCAAGCTCTGTGGATGGTCTAATGGCCACAAAAAGGACTGCTGACGCAGGCAAGTAAGAAGTACGTCTTCAGATGATGTTAAAAGCACTGAACACATCTATACACCCACCACACAAGCCAAAAAAGGAAAAGGGTGTGACCCCATGGCAGCAATAAGGGGCATGTCATTTGAGGAAGCAAGGGCTGTTACAGCTATATATTTTTCATCCTTCTTTATCGCATATGGATGCCTTCTTTATCTTATCAAGGGAAAACTCAACCTAGACACAGGGGATCTATGGGCCCTCCTAGATCAGTGGGCTTTACCTTCAGCCTTTCTCCTTTCGCCCCACTGATCACAACACGTATTTAATACATCGTGATCATCACAGACCTCACATCAGTCACCCCATCACTGTGATGTGATCTCTTATCTTTAATTACCATTGACACCTTCCATTCCACCCACCCACAGCAGATCAACAGCTGGTAGCCTCATGTATATATTAATCTCCATTACAGGCCGACTCCTCATGTCGATCATGTTGGGCCTAGGGGATGGACTTATGTAGATACATATCCAGATCGGTACACAAACATGTATCTACACGTAGAATAGTATATAAAGCAAGACTGGACAGAGCTCAGTCTCCAGTCTAGTTCTCCTGTTAAATTGCCTACAAAGCACCTCTAAGAATCCCCTCAATGTCTAAGTAATTGGTGATTGCCTACAAGAATTGTAGTCACAACAGTGTCCTTCTCACGCCAAAGGGGTAAGGCCTTTTGGTATTCAGCAACTGCCACTAACTCCTCTGAGGTCGACACCATCCATCCAGCCAACTTTCCAGCCACTGGGTAAACAGGTTTCAGTGTCGTGCCGTCGAGATAACCATCTAGGCCTCGACTTTCCACGACTGTTTGAAGTTGGATCTTCCATGTGGTCCACTCCTTACCAGACGCATCTAGCTTGGGTAGCTTGACCTCCTCAGATGTCATAGTAGACATTTCAATGAGTTGTGGGGTTTTTACATGTCTCTGTGCAGTGTCTTTTAGGTGCAATTAGTAGCTAGGGCTCATAACCTGTAGAAGTACACTCAGTGTGAGATGGAGTCTGCAACTGTGTATTGCACACCTGTAGAAGTACACTACAGGATATGAGTAAAGTACTGAAAGGAAAGGAATGACAGATCTCACCTCAGTGCAAGACAGAGTCTGCAACTGAGGTGTGGATGCGCGTCGTGTCTGAATTTATCTATCACAATTAGGTAATCATGTCCGTTTGTATCATAGTCCATGCAAAGTATTTGACGACAAATCCCCAATAAGAAGCTGGATGCAGTGTCCATGTCTATTCTGTGTGTGTCTATTGTGATGCTGTAGGGGGCATGCTATTGAAGCATGTTGACAGTGCATGTTTCTGATACATGTTTTCAATCTTCCCAAGAAGCTTACAGCCTATTGCTGGGCACTGGGCAGTCGACACTGTCCACTGTCCATAACTTTCCAAGATGCCTTCACTAATTATAATGCCACATGCCAGTGTGATCACACAAGCGATAGTCTTGGTCGTTCTGGTTGAAGGGTTCCTTGGATCAAGGCTATGTGAATGCTGATTTGGACAAGTGCTTCAGCCTGAGGTTGCCTTCAGGTATGCAGAATAACCTGCCAGTACATTACATGTGTCAAATGAATAAAATAAATTGACTTGGATGCCCATCCTTCCAGAGGTTAGAGCTTGAACGGATCAGACCTTACAAGGCTCAGTCCCCCCTAATCAGGTTGTCTTAAAGCTCACTTCCATACTAACACACCCTGTGAAAGGAATGACGCTCCACTGCGATCTCGCCACGAGAAGCAGACACCGTTATCACTTCTAAATCTTCATGCTAGTCGTGCATCGGCATCACGGGCTAGGGGTTAAACTCGCTCATCATGATAAGGGTTCATCGCATTTCTGCACACTGGCATAGCATGTGGCTCTAGAACGCCCGATCGAACGCAGAACTGCACCATCGCATGACGAGGTACACCGAATTCAAGCTTGAACATCTCTTTGCTGAACGATTGGCTTGTTAAAACAATTTGATGATGTTTTCGTCTGTAAACTCCACACCACTCATCCACCCATCAATGTAAGATATTTACATCATCACTACCGATGTCCACTTCCTTCTATTGCCGTTGCCTGAGAGCGGTGAAACCCTGTGAGGTCTGGTACCTCTTAGGCCCACCCTACCCCCCTGACGGCGTCTTTACAGGCTGTGACTTGCGTTGACGGAGAAGGATATTGCCATGGCCCGGTGCTGCCAATTCCCGCTTCGAACCCTTCGTTCAGCATTCTCCAGTTTTCCCAATTCGTCGAGATCGATTCAGATTGGCACTCTGGCCCCAAAACAGCTTTGCCCGTCGCGTTCCCAAGAACGTTCCTCGAGGCAAATGTCTCAACCGCAAACATTGGAATCGTATTCTGGGATAGATAACGGCCACTCGTTTTGTGGATGTTTGCACCAAAGACATGGTCAAGATTGGCAAGCGGGCAAGACAGGTTGGCGAGGAGGCCGGGGATGATTGGTCAATTGGTACTCTGAGGGGTACGAAGGGGTCAGTGGTGAAGGAATATGTAATGTGTCACGTCGGCTGACGAGTTCGAAGCAAAGATGGATGCTGTTTTGGAAGAATGGAGGAATCACACCGAATGTTGAAGGTATTTTATGATGAAACCCGTCATATAATGGTCACTGATGTCATGGGCAATACTTCTCCAGGAACAGGCATCGAAATCTGGTGTTACATGCTAATATTATAACTACTACGTTTTATCACTGACATGATACTGTGTCGGAAGATGATCATGTGGCCCAACGCGTCCCGCATCGCGCGCCCTGCACTGGGATACATCTAGAAAATTTCCAACGACAAGGTCTGCCGAATACGTATGGTGTCAAATGAAGCCTGCATGAATGGTGAAACACAGGTCAACATTCTCACTTCTGTTTGTGATGCAGTGCATGTCAAACAGTCACCGTGGGGTTGAACGGTGATGTTACCACCTTTCAATTCCCGTACCGGCTTCTCCCCGTGTTCTAATCTTGGAATACCATCAACTGGTTCAATCCTCAGCGACCGGGCAATTGCAAAAGAAGTTGTTCCATTGTACAGCAGTGTACTGCGAAACCTGGTCGGGCAAGTTCTAAACCCGGTACGCCCTGTGACGATGATTTAAAGGATGAGAGGGCCGGAGGGACCTAGTACAGAACATTCACACCGTAACCTCGGACATGAGCATGACAACCACACGAACCGAACGTACCGCACACTCCTACGCGGGATCTCTGTATCTCCTGCCCTCTGATGAGGAGGAACGTCAAAGGTACGTTCGTCCCCCACGTATAACGTACTACTCACCTTTTATCAGGCTCTCTGGACAACACAAACTCTACACACACCTTCTCTCGGACCGTCTCGTCCTCCCCCCCATGTCACTTTCAGACAACGACGAGGTCTTGGACGTTGGTACCGGTGGAGGTAACCCGCTCTCCTCATCCGTCTCCCACCAAATTAACACCTTGAAACAGGTGCCTGGCTCTGCGACGCCCGCGCCCATCTTCCCGATTCAGTCCAACTATACGGCATTGACATCGAATCCCGTCTCTTCCCCGCCTACACCGACCTCTCCGCTAATGTCCACCTCTCCGTCTGCTCCGCCACCTCTCTCCCCACCTACTGGTCCTCCAAATTCACCCTCGTCCACCAACGTCTACTCATCTGCGCTTACACACGCGATCAATGGAAACGCAGCATCGACGAGATCTATCGCGTGCTCAAACCTGGTGGGTACGCACAGCTGATTGAAAATGGTCCCGAATGGGTATCTGGCCCCAAAACGGCACGACACATGTTATTTTTGGACGATTTTACGGAGAGCAAGGGGATGTCGATGCGCTGCGGCGTGTATATTGCGGATATGCTAAGGGCTGCAGGGTTCACGGACGTCCAGTCCTACGGAGTGGTGATGAACTTGGGAAAGTGGGCTGGAGAGGACGGGGTGCAGGGAAGGAACATGTTGATCGGGGCATGGAGGGGGATGCGGGATTCTGTGATGAGAGCGGGTGGGTTGGGACGGTTTGGGTCGGCCGAGGAGTTTGACAAGGGGATGGATGAGCTTGTAGAGGAGTGGGACAACATAGAGGGCTCTCACACGGCAGTGAGGGTTGTTTGGGCTCGGAAACCCTTGTAAAGAAATAATGGACGACTACTTTTTCAATGAAATGATCTGGGAATTCTTTCCATGTATATAGCAATGATAAATCCGATTGACGACGCACCGAACACAGTAGGCTGTCGGCGCGATGTGGAAAATAAGATGAAGTGTCTTTTCATTTATGCACTTCAAGCTGGTCCATTGACGACACGAGAACGCTGGTGGCCACAGGGGCATCTTACCAAATACGGAAAACTATGCCAATTGGCTACCGACAGCCAATGAGAAGAACAAGGAAACTCAGGCAATGGGTGAAGGGAAATGGAACAAAGCCCACCCATTGGTGCACTAGGCGCTCGCGATGTCGATCACGAAGGAAAAGGCCCTGAAGCAGTACAGGTGGTTCTCGGGGAATGCCGAAGCTGCATCGACTCGGAGTTCATCCGGTCGCATTCAATGACAAAAGATGTCGATCCACGTTAGAATCGAGATTTTCCCCTCCGCAGCGAATCACGAATAAGCGAAATCGAACAAAGGACTCGGGAACCTGAGCCGAATACACCTTGTAGTACGGCGGTTGCGTCTCGTGCAAATAAAGTGACTGATTTCGGTGCACGCATCGGAGTGTCCGAGTTGTCCCGGGCTGCTGTACACCATTAACTCTGGGGCTGTATCCAAGGCACTTCCAGGTCTGAAGCAATTCATCTCACACAACGCCACAACCAGTTTTTGCCCGTACAGGTCATTGAAAAGCTGGTCGCCGCTCTAAGCTTCAAGGAATCCGAACTGCACGCTGGGGTATGATATAAGATTGCCCATGGCGTCTTACGTTGTCTAAGGAGTGCGACAGCTGATACTACCGGGGGACAAGCTCGTAGAATAAATGGTGACATGTACAGTGAACCAACGAGCAATGGGCAGCAGTGGCAAGATGTCCATCACACGCTACTAGGATCCACGCGATCTTCCCCGAAATCACTCCGAGTCTCTACCAGTCGTATCTCCTCGTGTTCCGTGTCCCCCAGCACTGCTCCCTCACTCTGCCCTGTGTCCGCGATCTCGATTGCACTCAGAAATCTGTCATGAACAGACCCCAATGACAAACCGAACGCCGAGTCAATGTCGCTTCCATGTCTTCCTTGAAGATCGCGTGCATGGAGACCACGTAAGTTCAAGATGAACCGGGGGGCGAGCGTGAATGGAGGTATATAAAATAACAGGGTCAACACTGGCAACCATCTTTCCGGGACCGATGTTGTTCTGGACAATATATTAATGAGCGATATGGCGAAAACGCTGAGGTTTGTTATCAGCATGGTTGTATGGAGATAGAGGACGCGACGTGGACACACACGAGAAAGTAGATTATGCCTTCCCTTATAAGAAGCTTCATGTAACTGTCCAGGTGGAATTTTGTTTTTAATCTGTACATTTGATGCGCATCCCTAATGAATTGGATAACGACAAGAAGACACATCACCACGCCGAGAGCGATTTGAGCGATGTTCTCCATCTTAATCCAAAGGAGGGGGGCGGTTTGCATTACGCAAAACGAGAAATCAAGTACTTGAGTGGTGAAGACTATCGAATGGGATAATATGACGTCTTCCACAAGGAGATGAAATAAAGTTGCATTTCACATACCAGAACCTGTGGCATATTGGATGCTAGCCAAAACGCTCAGGGTTACGTCTAGAGTGATTTCGATGGTATATAATATGAGGAGAATCCCGAGGATGGGCACGGATCGATTATACGCTGCCCACACCCGGAGGATCATTGCCACTGTCTCTACCAATGAAATGGATCTCGATCAAGGTGATTGGATTCTTACATTCTGCAGCAGCAAAAAAAACAGCTGGAGTCCACGAAGAAAAAAGAAAGACGAATTTGCCTTTAAGAGTGTTTGAGTATATGGAACATTGCGAAGAATGGACTCACAGCTATCAGATAAAATCAATTAGAAATATCACTGATTGGTTTGAGACAAAGATAAGCACGCACATCTAAGGGCAGTTAGATATAATATTTTCGTCGGAGGTACGAGTCACCTTTGTAGAGTCAGGCATAAAAGAACTTCCCACTTTGATCGTGTTGGATTAAGTTCAACAAGGTCGGAATGAGAAGTTTGAACACACCTATGGCGCCGAGTCTAGTGAACAATTCAGCAATCATACGCGTTTGTTGTGGTGAGTATTGGCCTACATTCCCGAACACAAGCCCAAATAGCGAACCTGGAAGTTGAGGTTAAGAAGGTTGACCTGGTAACTGGTACCATACAATAATAAATAATGTGGAAACCCGGGTCCATGGCTTATTCTGCGGCGATATCAGAATATGCGAAGCCTGAGGGTGGTTAACGCCAAGTACTGACCCAAATATATTCTATCTGCAGAGATTGTGGGCTGGTGAGGTGCCTATGCAGCAATTAAGTGAGGCATACTTCGTCTGAGAACGTGAGGACTAACAACATTGTCAATAAGTCTGTTCAACGTGAATATGGACATGCATCACTCACTATAGTCATATCCAATAGCAGTAGTGATTGCAACTAGGATGCATAATCAGATTGATGAACCAAGAGCGCCACTGACAATGAGCATACGCAACACATAGTTGTTGATCTCAACGAACGAGACAATAGATTGCAACGTGGTAGACATGGACCTGTAGTAGAAATATAGTGAACGGGACGATAAGGGCGTGCTACAGACAAGATTATATATGCTCGCGAAGCCTGCCTCACAATCATCACATGCCCTCAGCTGAGCTCTGCTCCAATGGCGAATAAGAGGATGGTGTAAGGCAAACGGAAGCCGGGATGGCCTGCGCATGTAAACCGGTGGTAGAGGAGTGGCATACAGTAGATCATCCTACGGCCGCAGAGTATTATTGAACGTAGCCCTGCATTAGGGATATGATCGGGCATTACCTTGTGGCATCTTGACAATAAACGGGATTACAGTCTGAGTTACGGGGAAACATGAGATACAGGGTTTAATTTGAGTGCAACAGGCTAGGCAGGTTTAAGCAACCCCTGCTGCAGGTGTTGCCATTCCTTGTGACCTTACGATAAGTAAAGAAAAGGCGACGATATGATACTGGTGACTTAGCGTACCGCATCCCACAAGAGCCCAGGTCCGCACGAATCGGAGAACACAAAGAAACTGAGAGTCATTAGCCTTTCGAACAAGTTAGCGACAATGGTTCTCCGGAACCGTCGGTCATCGTGTTGGCCACATCAAAAGAATAATGGAAACCTACTGATAACCGCCCATTTACTGGCTTCTTGGCCCCGGATCTTGGGAAGATCGAAACTGGGTGATGGCGGGGGTTGAGTGATTTGGCCAACGCGTATCATGCTAGACCAACATGGGTGAATGACACAGCGAACGAACTTGCAACTGCAACAACACCATCAGAGAAAAATGCCGCAACATGTGACACGCGACGCGTGATGCTGATCTTATCGGGTACTACAAAACCCCTCGGATGGAACTCTGCGACCTCAGAAAGGCGAACACGGGCGATGACTTGACGATTCCAACCATTTTTTTCTTTCGGAACGGGGCAAGACATTAAAGGTATGGTTTTGTTAGATTCAAATTTACCAAGCAAGAGTCTTCGTGACTGTCTGCCAGGCTTGGTTTATGTGTGAGAGTGACTTTCAGAAAATTTCTTGCCATATGGTTTGGGTATGGAGTACGGAGGTCCAAATGGAGAGAAAATCCGTGCGCACAAAACAAGCGACTGCGAGCACAAAAGGACAGGTAGCGCACACGAAAAGGCCACCAATAGCACACAAAACGGGGGCTGAACGAAGTGCACACAAAGATACTGGTAAAATGAGCACAAAATAGTCATGGTATATACAAAGTTCGTGTGTAAACAAGCACGTAGAGGCGTGGGAGGAACGAGCACGCCGCAGAGCTATGTCTTTGCACAAGCGCGGGCTAGCGGCCCGTGCTTGTCTCGCGCCACCACCATTTTATGTAAGCACATGGCAAGTAAGTACGCAAGCAGCGGCAAGCTGTCGGTGTTACCCTCCATGGCTTGTGTGGCATTCTCCAGGCGCGCTTCGTTATTGGTAAAAGACCCTCAGGCTTAACCTCGGTGTGTCATGTCTCTTCATCTGCGATCACTGGCACGAATTCGACAGACATGGCATTCTCTGTTCCCGTGATCTCGATCACCTCACCAAGAGTCATCTTCATATGCCTTAAAGTTGGTCAAATGATAGGGACTCTCGTCTCACCCTCGTTGAGTGTCGGATCCACCGGTTGGCGAGGTATTACAGGACGAGCCAGGCCATCAACACGACATCTGCGCGGATTGCTTGACGTGGGTGGCGTTTTTGAACGGTCAAGCAGGTGGACGTCCGCCTCACACACGGCAATCCGGATTGGAGCAAGAGAGCGCTACACGCTTCACAGACAGAAATCAAAATGTAGGCTTATATGCACACGTCAATTATGCACATCAGGACTATGAAAAATGATCATGCGGTTTCTAGAATGGGACCGGATAAATTGAAGCGATGATGTGCATCATACGTGACTATGACTAGCGAGGTGATCTTCTCCGGAAGCCCTTTTGACCAGCTCCGTTTCATGTTTCTCTGGGTCCTCACTCTGCACCTCCGCTTGCACCTCTCCCTCGTACTGCTCAACGGATGCGAATACAATTGCGCTCTTAACAGTATCACGGACAATCCCTGACGACAAACCAAACGCGGAATCGATGTCACTTCCGTAGCTGCTTTGAATGTTACGTGCATAGAGGGCGCGCAAGCTAATGATGAAATGAGGGACAAGCATGAACGGAGGCGAGTATTCTGCCACGATCGGCACTGTCGACAATCCTGCCACTTGGGTAAATGTTCCGCCAAAGAATAAGTCTATGAGCGACCAGAAGAGAATGCTAGCGTTTGTAATCAGTGTAATTGTTTGATGGAAGGATGGATGAGATCTGGACATACATAAGAAAGTAGACAACGCCTTCATGCACAAGAAGCTTCATATAACAATTCAAGGGGGGTCGTGCTCTCAGCTTGTATGTTTGAAAAGCCTCCCTGATGAATTTGAAAATAACAAATATACACATCGCCGCGCCGAGAGCGATCTGAGCGGCATCCTCAAATTTGGCCCAAAAAGGTGGACGAGCTTGCACCACGCAATACGAGAAATTGAGTACTTGACCTACGGCGGCTCCTTATATGGTAGGAGAATAACCCATGCCTCACTATTACGAGCGGAAGAGATAGAGACACTCCACATACCGGAGCCTGATGTGTACTGAATGCTAGCCAAAACACACAGGGCAATGTTTAGGATGGTTTCGATAGCGTACAACACAAGAAGAATCCCGAGGATGAGTTTGGATTGACTGTACATTGCCCAGACTCGGAGGATCATGGCCACTGCCTCCACCAATGAGTCAGATCTCGACTGAGGGAAAATAGATGCGTACATTCAGCAGCGGCCATACAAATGAGAGAAGCCCATCCGGAAAAAATAAAGAGAATTGTGCCTTCAAGGGGATACATGAGTATATCTGACATTAGAAT
>JBBPTX010001099.1:0-12595 GCA_038094595.1 Pulveroboletus aff. annulatus | reverse complement strand
TAGTATATAAGCGAGGCTGGACGGAGCTCAGTCTCCAGTCTAGTTCTCTTGTTTCTCTCCTACAAAGTAGCATCTTAAGAAACACTCCTCTCGATGCCTAGATTCCAAGTGGTTGCCTGCAAAGATTTGTAGATGCAACACCTGCAGCCGCACCCTCCACCAACCCCAGCACAGTCCGTCTTCCCTCTACCAACCCTGAGAGGGTCTCTCCTACTCACCCCACTGCCCCACAACCTATCAACTTCGCCACTCTTATTGGTAATGTTCCCCAGTCCCATGTCTCCCCCGTCTCGGGCAGGATTCAATCCTCGCCATCATTTACACCTCCACCCCATCAGGAACCTTCCCCCAGACCCCCCTCATTCCTAGGCGTCCACCGCCCCCAGCTTGTCTGAGCACCCAGCTCGGACTCTCTCATTGCCCACTTGGGATGGGACTCCCAGGTCCTGCTAGATGTTTCAGCCCATCGTCACACCAACCGGCTTCGAGAGGAGCAGTTCACCGATGAGCATTACATTCGCTTTCATTCACTCATGTCTGACGACTGCCTTCGGGTCCCTATTAGTGTTTATTCTTCTGATGGCTTGCCCATCTTTACTTGGTTCGAAACCATGATGCAGTTGAACCACATCACCGCCTTCGTCTCCAGCTCAGGCCCAGTATTCCCTCACACCACACTTGGCAGGACCATGCAGGACTTCATCTACCACGCATGCTACCAGTTATATTCTCATGCTTTTCAGATGGGTTATGACAACTTCCTCCTTGACGTTGATAACCACTTCTGAGACCTTGCCGCCATGGGTCGAGGACTTGGGAACGAAGTCCTGAGGGACGGATCACCCATTCATAGGCAAACGCTCAATGACTGGTGGACCGGTCATAATGGCAGAGATCGCGTCTACCCTGGACATCCCCGTTTTAACCAGTGGTGCTTCCAGTGCCATTGCCTCGAACATACTCAGCTATCCTGCCAACAACATGTTTGCACCGGATGCCGTCAACAAGCACCTGGCCACTCCCTCGCCCACTGCCCAAGATCCTCTTGCTCTCTCACCTCTCGCCTCACCTCTCCCCATGCTTCATCCTCCTCTACGTCTACGCCTCACCGCCCCCAAGCCACGTTCCACAACGGACAAATAGTCTGTTGAGCCACTCCCCACCACATCCCTCATCAGTCTTCTTCCTCCTCCTCTCAACAATCTTACCATCCGGCGCCTTCCTCACCTTGTGCCCCTTCGCCTTACGAGGATGGAGATGAATTGGATGATGTCGGGTATGCCAACATCACCGGCTCCCCGGGACCCGCCTTCAGGGATTTGTAAGGAATCCTCGCCGTAGCTTCGGGTTACTGTTACAGACCGACTTTCCGCCCTTTCGTTCCCTCATGAACGCTGTCGTTCTCTAACAGTTCGCACGCTACCTTGTGCCTTCCCTACGCGTATCTATAGATCTTACCGGCTAAGATCCGTGAGCCTCTATGCTGTACAGACATGCGGTATACGCACTCCTTTAATCACCGTCTCTCCCATGGTAATGTCCGCGTGCTTCCATTCCTTCATACACACGTACGCCTCACTCCTTTAATTACCGCGTGTTCTGGACTCTTATCTCTTATCACTGACATCATGCCCTCTACCCCGATACTTCCTATTCCCATGACGTCATATCCATATATAGTAGTCATAGCCATGACTGTAGAGTATATAAGAGCTGAGCCCTGTACCGTATACTCCCCAGTCTAATCAACTTTGTCTTCCTCGCCCGAGTAACCAGCTCGCTGTTAACAATTGGTGCTTCATCGCAATCACCCCTAGCCAACGCTAGTGTCTCCCCTCTCTCTCCGCGAGTCCCTTGTTGTTGTTGTTGTTGTTCTTCCCGTTCGCCTCCCCGCATTACTGTCTTACGACGTACTTGGGTTGTTTCAGTTACTAAGGGGGTAATGTTACGATTCGCTCGCAGGACGAACACTTTTTCCTTTCTTTCTCTCTTGTACTAATACTTTTCATTTCTCACACTTAAACCTCATTCCTTCCATGTTGTTCTACGGCATTCCATACATCTCGTAAGCGTGCTTATCCTCCACTGCACAGGTACTCCTTCTCTTCTGATCTTCTCATGCCGTATGCACCGGCCCTTAACATTTCTTTTTCATGTGTGGTTTTGCCATTGGCTTCCCTATTCTAATGCTGCTTCCCATGCTGGCCCTTAACCATTGTGACACATAACTGTCATGCTCTTACTTCGCTATATAAACCCTTCAACTGGGCCTTTCGTCTCTTTTCCCTAGCTTAGTTCTACCTACAGCTTGTCGCCTAGTTAGCACTAGCAATCTATTGCCTTTACTCCTTGTGTCTTCGCTCTACCATTAAGTGAGCGCTTCATACTACAGCTCATCCACCTTTGTGTGTCTTCACCCTTGAACCTTCGACCCGTTTGTCAAGCTAGACAATGGTTACCCTCAGACCCATTAAAACCCTTGATGGTACATCAACCCAGCATCCCCACGGCTGGCTCCACATTGTTGTATATACGAACGACTGAATCCCCTTGACCCTACTAGGTGTTAGTAGGTCTACGCGCGACTATACCCACGGCCATGCGTAACATGTAGTGAATTGAATAAGCATGCCATTCACTTTGGTTTGGTATGTAAAACTTTGCACCCAAGATCCAGAATGACTTATTTTGTGGTGTGGAAATCATGAAGGGCCATGCCATGGATATGAGAGATGAGTCAGTGTGGATAGGATCCTGAGCCTGGTAAATGAAGGATAAAATGGAATGGATGGAGATGATAAACTGGTCTGAAACAGCACCTGCAATAATGGGAAGAATAACTCTCTTGATATCGTGATGATCCTAGCCTGTCATCTGGGCTATGTGACTGATGCCCAAGGAAAAGTGTCAAACAGCAGTTCGTCGATGGAGGTTCTTGAAGTGAGTATTGAGCACATGAGGGTTTGCAAGATTCTTGCACCAATCAAGAGGGTGGTCAAAGAAAAATTTGTGGCATGTGTGGAGTATTTCGTTGGTCAAGAAATGTGATGAATCTGAGAATTTCCAGTCTCTCCAGAATGGTTGGTGGACACCAAGTAACTTTTTACCCTTGGCAGCTGTCTGAAAGTGCTTGATATCCCATGGATCAGGTTTCACTAGTCCAGGTGAGTTACAGATTTCAAAGATTTGTTGAAGCATGTGGCTGCCAGTCCGAGGCTCAGCAGGCTTGGCATTACCAAACTCTGACTTCTTGGCGAGGGAAACAGGTGAAGCATTCATAGCCATACAAGCGACCAGCTGTTGCTCTGGTAAATCAGCGATGTAAGAAACAAGTGGTGTATAACAAGCACGGAGGTTTCCCACAGCATTGGAGAGATCAGTGCCATTCTGGGCCATGTGCTTCAGAGAGGTGACTACCAGATCCATGCAATGGTAAAAGAGGCATAAAAGGAGAAGGGTTTGGAATTCCTTTTGGATTTCAAACTCTGAGGTGGGAATAAATGCAACACATTACCAAGCATGCAAAGTGGCTTGCATTCACATGTCAGATTGAATATTGCTGATGGTCAAGAAAACAGAATGCATTTCTAGTCCACCAGTCTGACATGTTACTGGAGTCTTGTCAGAGGCAAGAATGATAGGAATAATGGTGGAGCCAACAGGGAGGTCGTCCTGCTTGTTAGGAGATATGTCAGATCGCACTTGCCACAAACGATGAGATATCACAACATATCTGAATTTCATGTGCACAAGTACCAGTAAAGAACTCACTATATTCACATTCCATCCCTTTTGTGACAATGATGGGGTCATAGGTCATATATCTTGCAAACATTGGATTTGAGAACAGTTCCTGGACAATGTCGAGGATGTTGCAATAGAAGAATTGGATGGGATGAGTTGTCATAAACTTGTTCAGCATGACAGTGCCAGACTGCCATTGAGTGCACTGGGGAAGGATTCCTAGCCACCCAAACAGCTTGTTAGTGGTGTTAAACAATGATTTTGCTGTTGGATGCTTCTTGAACTGGAATGAGAAATTGGAATGAGAGTAAGAATGTCAATGATATATACTGTTAGTAGAGGAACAAACAGCACATACCCATTTGAGCTTGAGATATTCAGCTATCTGTGACTTTGTAAGGTGGCACACGAGAAACTTAGCAAGTTCCCATTCAGCCTCATCTTGAAATGGATAATATGGGACATGCTCTCGGTGTCTTTCATACTTGGAATCCTTCAACCGGTCAAGGAGAG
This sequence comes from Pulveroboletus aff. annulatus, assembly GCA_038094595.1. NCBI lineage: Eukaryota > Fungi > Basidiomycota > Agaricomycetes > Boletales > Boletaceae > Pulveroboletus > Pulveroboletus aff. annulatus. The sequence continues at coordinate 8,338 of JBBPTX010001099.1, read as the reverse complement.
TCTTGCCTGCTCCTGGGTTGATACAATGACTTCAAAAAGTGTTACAATGTTTGACTAAAATGCAGTGTGTGCAGTACATTGCAATCACCTGTGGGAATCTAGCTTAGGTTATGTGAGACAAAATAAAGTTCATACTCTTGGCTACCAAAACGGTCCCTGGTTCATGTGATTTGGTTCAGGAGCTGGTGTGATATGGCCATTTCAAAACAGCAATATCATTGTAATGCTTTTTGGACTTTTGGTATAAATGAAGTATTTCTGATATATTAGTACTTGGTATAGCCTCCCTTTGCCTTGATCACTACCTCAACCCTCCTAGGCATGCTCTCAATCAACTTCTGACACTCCTCTGCTGGTATCTCCTTCCACACCTCCTGGATTCTCTTCCACAACTCCAAAATCCCATTAGGAGGATTTTCATACACTGCTAGCCTTCTCTTGAGGTAACCCCAGAGATGTTCAATGGGGTTCAAGTCAGGAGACTGTGCAGGCCACACCATAGTCTTAAAATCCTGCTTCTCTAGCCACTCCTTCATCTTTTTACAGGTATGCTTGAGGTCATTATCCTGCTGAAAGATGGTACTAGAAGGATTAAAACCATAGTACTGCAGAGTATTTAGCAGTTTCATCTTCAAAATTTGAAGGTAGAGGTCACCATCCATTCTACCATCAATCTTAACAGCATATCCAACTCCCTACCAAGTCATACACTCCCATATCATCACTAAATTCTTATCAAACTTGATAGTACCCCTATTATTAAGCCCCTTACCTGGCTTTTTTCATACCCACTTGTGCCCATCTGACCCCAGGTGATTGATTTTGGTCTCATCAGACCATACAACCCTCTTCCAATCCTCCACAGTCCAATCTTTACGAGCAACAGCAAAGTCTAGGCAAGCCTTATGATGTTTGAAAGAAAGTAAAGGGTGTTTGGACTTGACAACAGCCTTCATGCCAGACTTTTTCAAGTGGTGGTGGATGGTATTAGGGTGGAGAGGCTGATTGATGATATTGGAGAGAGTCTTGGGCATCTGAACAGCATTCTCTGCCTTATGAGTAGAGATGAGATGGACTGTATGGTAAATGTTGGCAGAAGAAAGCTTGACTGGATGACCACCAATAGACTTTTGAAGGTCAAGATGCTTCTTGGAATGAAGTCTGGATATGGTGGCAGTGCTGACACCAGTGGTAGAGGCAATAGAGCAAAGGGAATGACCAGCATCAAGCTGGAAGAGGATAGTGTGCTTTTGAGTAGTAGTAAAAGATCGCATGATGGTGGTGATAAAGAATAAAGAGGCGTGGGAATGTGTTTCAACTCAGATATATCATTGATATGTATATATTTGTTTGTGGCACCAAACAATAGCAAATAAACCCTTGTATAACCATAATTCCATATCTTATATCAAAAGTCCAAAAAGCATTACAATGGTATTGCTGTTTTGAAATGGCCATATCTTACCAGCCTCTGAGCCAAATTACATGACCCAGGGATCATTTTGGTAGCCAAGAGTATGAACTTTATTTTGTCTCACATAACCTAAGCGAACTTCCCACAGCGGATTGCAGTGTACTGCACACACTGCATTTTAGTCAAACATTGTAACGCTTTTTGGAGTCACTGTACCATAACCCCTCATAGCAGAGATGCAATACTAGCAGTTTTATCCAGATTGAAAGGACCAAGGGCAGGACCCTTTGCACAGCTAAGATTGCAAAGACTCTATACAAATCAAGGATATAGTTGAACAGATCTCAAAGGAGAATTAAGGAATCTCTTCAGAGGTAGCAATGTCAAGGATAGAGCCACAAAAAAAATAAATGACATGAAACAAGGAAACGCTCAACCAATCGACAACTTCCTTGTTAAATGGTATGCCAAGTACGAAAAGGCTGAACTAGGAGATCCACATGGAGTATATCTCCTAGAGCAAAATGTCAAACAATATATTATGGACTACATCTAAAAGAACGGATTAAGAAAAACAATGGTTCATGAAACAATGGAAACGTTAAGAAGCATAGGACACTGCCTTGAAAGCCTAGATCTTATCAGGGGACGTACTCAATTTAGGTTTGGATCTAAACCAAAAGATCCAAACGCAATGGATATCAGTGCGGCTCAAAAGGGAGCCAAGTCATGCTACAACTGCAGCAAAACAGGGCATTTCGCCAAACAATGCAAGAAGCCCAGTACAAAATGTGACCTTTGCGGATGGTCAAATGGCCACAAGAAGGACTGCCAACAAAGGCAGGTAAGAAGCACATCTTCAGATGATGTTAAAAGCACCGAATACATCTACACACCCAGCACGCAAGCTGAAAAGGGAAAAGGACGTGACCCCACAGCAGCAATAAGGGGCATGTTGTTTGAAGAAGCGAGGGCATTCTTCAGGGACGTCAAAGATGCTGAAAATAAGAAGTCGGCAAAAGGAAGAGCCTAGATTCAGGAACTGGGTCTAATCTAGATGAAGGTAAGCATAAGCAGGTACACTTTCCAATGGACAATCGTTTCTCTAGTTTACATGTTTACGATACGAAGGCAGCACCTTCCACTATTATATCTTCTTCTTTGCCGATAGAGGAGTCCTCTCAGAGGCTTGGCCAGGGCATCATGCCAGTGCTTAATTCCTCTTCAAAGAAAGCTAATCCTTCAATCTCCCCTGCAGATCAAATCCCAGACAAAGGAATCTTTTGCAGATCACTGAAAATAGATAACGAACTAAAAATGAAGATAAAGGTAAAACCCAAAAACACTGACCAAAATTTTATTCCAGTATCAGCACTCTTGGACTTGGGCGCAAATTGCGTCTTTGTAGATAACGTATTCGTGATGCAGCATGCCTTACCACTCAGGCAGCTTGCACAACCCCTTACTGTCTATAACGTGGATGGTACCCAAAATGAAGCAGGCAAGATTACACACGTGGTGTCACTCTTGCTAGACTACAAGGGACATCAAGAAGTAGTCGAAGCAGAAGTCACCAGCTTGGGAAAAAATCAAGTGGTGATCGGCTACTCTTGGTTAAAGAAACATAACCCTGACATTGATTGGAAAACTGGGGAAATTAAACTAAGAAGTTGTGGAAAAGAATGTTGGGAGCTTAGAGATAAAAGCATCTATCTCAGGCTATTGGAAAAGGAAGAGCAGGACGCTTGATATAAAGTCTACAAAAGAATAAAAACATTAGAAAAGGAACAAAGCGAAAAACAGGAAAGAAAGATTAGAATAGGCCAAGCAGTGGACGAAAAGCTTAAATCTCTTATGGATCAAAAGAAGTCCACTACCGAATTGGTACCTAAATGCTATCATGAACACCTTAAAGTATTCGAAGAAAAGGCATCTACCAGAATGTCCACACGAAAATCCTGGGATCATGCCATAGATCTTAAAGAAGACTTTCAGCCAAAGAAAGGAAGGCTAATACCCCTAAGCACAGATGAACAGAAGGAGGTATCAGATTGGCTAGAAGACCAATCATTCAAAGGATACATTAGGCCTTCCAAATCTCCTCAGATGTCACCAGTCTTCTTCGTTCTAAAGAAAAATGGATGAAAGCGCATGATACAAGATTATCGTTATCTAAACTCGCAAACAGTGCGAAATAACTATCCACTACCTCTTATTTCACAACTTGTGGATCAGTTAAAAGGAGCTAAGCTATTTACCACATTGGATCTCAGATGGGGATACAACAATGTACGCATCAAGGAAGGCGATGAATGGAAAGCAGCCTTTGTCATGCATAAAGGAACCTTCGAACCCCTAGTCATGTTCTTTGAACTATGCAATTCTCCAGCCACCTTCCAAACCATGATAAACAAATTATTTGCAGATATGGAAGACATTGTGGTAGTATACATCGATGACATCATGATATTTACCAAAACAGTCGACAAACGAGAGCATGCAGAAATCGTCAAGAAAGTGTTGAAGAGAACGATCTCTTTGCCAAACCAGAGAAGTGTCACTTCTTCAAGAAAGAAGTCGACTATTTGGGAATGGTTGTAGGACAAGACAGGATCAAGATGGATCGAAAGAAAGTTGATGCCATCTTAGATTGGCCAGCACCTGCTAACGTAAAAGGGGTGTGAAGCTTTCTCGGTCTTGCCAACTACTATTGTCGCTTCATAGAAGGATATGCACAAGTCGCCAGACCTCTGAATGACCTTCTAAAGAAAGATGTCTCTTGGAAATGGGGTTCTCAACAACAAGATGCTTTTGATAAGTTAAAAGAACGATTCACCACGGCTCCTATTCTCGCCTATCCAGACATTGATTGTCAATTCTGTCTAGAAACGGACACTTCTGATTATGCAACAGGGGCGGTACTATCTATATTAAAAGAAGACAAATGGCATCCAGTGGCGTTTAGTTCACACTCAATGTCACCCGAAGAGAGAAACTATTCTATCACAGATAAAGAGATGTTGAGCATCATTAGAGCGCTAGAACAATGGTGTCATTATCTTGAAGGGACAGAACACCCATTTGAAGTATGGAATGATCACGCAAACCTTCAGTACTTTATAAAAGCACAAGATCTATCTAGAAGACAAGCTAGATGGGCGCAATATCTATCCAGATTCAATTACACTTTTGTGTACAAGCCAGGATCGTCTAACGCAAAGGCAGATGCTCTTTCTAGAAGAGAGGACCACGCACAAGGAATGGAGGACGATAACAAAGAAATAACTATGATATCCCCGGAGCAGATAAGGACAACATCATCCAAAGTCACAATCTACGATGAAGGGGCACAGCTACATCAAGACATATTTAATCAAACATGTCTCTTAACGGAGATGGAAGTACAGAAGCTATGTAAAGAAAATCAAGTTTGCGAAGAAGCTAATGGGCTTCTTTATCAAGAAGGAAACCGGTTATACATTCTAGCCAAAAACAGAGATAATGAAGATTTAAGAATCAAGACCCTTAAATTATGTCATGACTCGCCTATGGCCGGTCATCCCGGAAGAGAAAAGACTATTGAATTAGTCTTACATCATTATTGGTGGCCCAGTATCACAACTCAAATTAAAAACTATGTATCTCGCTGTGATCGATGCGCATGGATGAAATCCTCCAACCAGCATAGTTCTGGTTTATTGCAACCCTTAGAAGTCCCTAGCGGACCCTGGCAGGACATATCCGTCGATTTTGTCACTGATCTGCCAGAAAATAATTGAAGCGACTACTCTCTTCGTATGACTGAAGTGAGGGCGCTGAATCGAAATCTTATCTATCAAGGAGCGAGACAAGATATCTTATCAGCTTAGGGGTAAACGGATGAGATGAATGGGGAGCGTATGGGTGATCTCTCGAAGTTGCTCAGATATCGGGGGGATAGATGAGGCGACGACTTGCTGTGACGTTACGTTCACAAGTGGAGCTGGATCCGACTTGGGCAAGAGTAGGAGGTGACAAAGTGAAACAACTTAGGGAAGTATCCCCAAGTGTTTCCTGTATTTATACAGTATGGTACAATAGGAGATACAATGTTCTAAGTCAGCTGGGCGAAGGGTATGGTAAAGGGTATGACGTATGTGTGGAGCAGGGCAGTGTACATGCTGGCTAAGGTGTGGCAAATATGAAAGGAATGTAATGTGAAAGTGAAGGGAAGGTCTAGAGGTACGGTAATTAAGGTAATGCGTATGAGGTGAGGTACCTAGACCTGTGATGTCATGATGACATCATATCTAATCTAATCGGATAAAAGATGTAGGGATTAGAGAAAGGAGTGATCTTAGATAAGATCATGGTGTGATAAGATAAGATAAAAGGAAAAAGAGTAGATCGCGAAATCAATTCGTAACAATAATGGATCAGACAGCATCTTAGTCACTGTAGATCGCTTCTCAAAAGAAGTGGTGCCTATTCCCTATCACAAGACGACGTCCGCCATTGAGACAGCAAGTCTCTACCTCCACCACATCTTCAAGCACCATGGAATTCCCCTATCTATTGTGTCCGATCGTGGACCACAGTTCACTTCACAAGTCATGGCAGAGCTATGCAAGAAACTTAAAATAAAGCAATGCTTATCCACTGCACATCACCCACAGACAGATGGTCAAACTGAAAGGATGATCAGGGATGTATAGCAGTATCTAAGAATATTCTGCACAGAGCGCCAAGGTGAATGGGCACAATGGTTACCCATCACACAATTCAGTTATAATTCTAAGAGGCAAGCCTCAACAAAGAAGTCTCCATTCAAAGTCACTCGTTCTTACACTCTGCGCATGGGAATAGAACCCATTGCATCACCCTCCAAGGCACCAGCTGTTGATGAATTCCTATCCACCTTATACAATGTGAAGGAGCAGACTAAATTAAATCTAGAACAAGCTCAGCTGCGCATGAAGGCACAAGCTGATAAGCATAGAAAGGAGACTCCTCCCTATAACGCTGGAGATAAAGTGTGGCTATCCACAGATAACTTAAAGTTGCCACGTGCAAGTCGCAAATTCACAGAGCGATGGTTAGGACCATATGACATCATCATACTAGTTGGGGATAATGCAGTAACCCTTCATTTGCCATCCTTTATGCGAATGCACCCAACTGTTAACATATCATGGGTTAAGCCTTATAAAGAAAGGCTTCAGGGACAACCTGTCATCGCTCCCAGCCCTATATAGGTAACCGAGGACCGAGATAACTTATACGAAGTAGAAAGGATCGTCGCTAGTAGATTCAAAGGTCATCGCCTTGAATACCTAGTCCATTGGCTAGGCTATGATAAGACAGATCAAACTTGGGAACCGAAAGATCATCTTTTACCAGGTGCGCTTGATGCCATTGGTGATTTCCACAGGGAGTATCCTTCTGCACCTAGAAGGTTGCAGATGTCTCATTCGGCATTTATACGATGCTTTTACGAATGCGAAGATCTCACTCTTCCATCAACACACCCTTTTGATCACCTGGAAGTCGATCCTTAGATGGGGGGTAGTGTTACAGCTATATATTTTTCATCTTTTACCTTGCGCATACGGACGCCTCCTTTATCTTATCAAGGGAAAACCCGACCTAGACACTATGCTAGACACAGGGGATCTATGGGCCCTTCCAGATTAGTGGGCTTCACCTTTCAGCTCTTCAACTTCGCCCCACTGATCACAGCACGTATTTAATACATCATGATCATCACAGACCTCACATCAGTCACCCCATCACTGTGATGTGATCCCTTATCTTTAATTACCATTGACATCTTCCATTCCACCCACCCACAGCAGATCAACGGCTGGTAGCCTCATGTATATATTAATCTCCGTTATAGGCCGACTCCTCATGTCAATCATGTTGGGCCTAGGGGATGGACTTATGTAGATATGTATCTAGATCAATACACAACATGTATCTAAATGTAGAATAGTATATAAAGCGAGACTGGACGGAGCTCAGTCTCCAATCTAGTTCTCTTGTCTCCTGTCTACAAAGCGCTCCTTCGAAAGTACCATTCCTCGACGTCTATAAGATAGTGATTGCCTGCAGACCTTGTAGTCGCAACAGCAGTGCTTACATTACAAATATACAAGCTATGCTCAGTATCTTCGGGAACACACCATTTATCCCACACAGATAGCCTCATGGAATCAAGGAGGACCTACTGTGGTGGCTCCACAAACTGGACTCTGCCTCACCCATTCCCCTCCCCATATACCCAACAGCGACTAATCCCCAGGCTTTCTCAGATGCCAGCACAAGCTATGGTGTTGCTATTATCATTGAATACTGATGGTGGGCCTGGCGGCTACACAAGAGCTGGAAAGCAGATGGCCGAGACATCAGGTGGGCTGAGGGCATCGCCTTTGAGTTCTTCATCCACACATTGCTCACACTCGACCCTTTTAGCACCACATTCCAAGTTTATAGTGACAATCAAGGAGTTATCCAAGCTTGGAGGAAGGGTCGTAGTAAGAACAAGCCAACTAACACAACCTTCAGACACATCTATGAAATCATTGCAACCCCTCCCCATCACGTCATTGCATCCTATGTACCAAGCGGAGAAAATCTCGCCAACCCACCCTCTAGGGGCCTGTTTCCCCCCACTATGTTACTACTCCTGTGCTTACCCATACCCCAAGTGTTACGATTTGCTTGCAGGATGAACACTTTTTCTTTTCTTTCTCTTTCAGACTAATTGTTTATCTTCTCACACTTAACTCGCTGTTACAGCTATATATTTTTCATCATTTAACTTACGCATAAAGACGCTTCCTTTATCTTATCAAGGGAAAACCCGACTTAGACACTGTGCAAGACACAGGGGATCTACGGGCCCTTCCAGATCAATGGGCTTCACCTTCACTCCTTCACATT
>JBBPTX010001097.1:0-12614 GCA_038094595.1 Pulveroboletus aff. annulatus | reverse complement strand
CTTTAGAAGTCCCTAATGGGCCCTGGCAAGACATATCTGTCGATTTCATCACAGATTTGCCAGAAAGTAATATATCAGACAGCATTCTAGTAGCTGTAGATCAATTCTCAAAGGAAGTGGTGCTTATCCCCTGTCGCAAGATGACATCCACCATTGAGACAGCAAGTCTCTACCTCCATCATATCTTCAAGCATCATGGAATTCCCTTATCTATTGTGTCTGATCGAGGACCACAATTCACTTCACAAGTCATGGGAGAGCTATGCAAGAAGCTTAATATAAAACAATGTCTATCTACTACATATCACCCACAGACAGATGATCAAACAGAAAGAATGATCAGAGACATGCAGCAGTATCTAAGAATATTCTGTGCAGAGCGCCAAGACGAATGGGCACAATGGTTACCCATCGCACAGTTTAGCTATAATTCTAAGAGGCAAGCCTTCACAAAGAAGTCTCCATTTGAAGTCACTCATTCATACACTCCACACATGGGAGTAGAACCCATCGCATCATCCTCCAGGGCACCAGCTGCCAATGAATTCCTATCCACCCTACACGATGTGACAGAGCAAACTAAATTAAATTTAGAGCAAGCTCAGCTATGCATGAAAGCACAAGCTGACAAACATAGAAAGGAGACTCCTCCCTATAACGTTGGAGACAAAGTATGGCTATCCACAGATAACTTAAAGTTGCCATATGCAAGTCACAAGCTAACAGAGCGATGGTTAGGGCCATATGACATCATCACACTAGTCAAGGAAAATGCAGTCACCCTTCACTTGCCATCCTCTATGCAAATCCACCCAACGATGAATATATCATGGGTTAAGCCTTATAAAGAAAGGCTTCAGGGACAACCTGTCATCGCTCCCAGTCCTATACAGGTAACCGAGGATTGAGATAACTTATATGAAGTAGAAAGGATCATCACTACTAGATTCAAAGGTCATCACCTTGAATACCTGGTCCATTGGCTAGACTATGATGAGACAGATCAAACTTGGGAACCAGAAGATCATCTTCTACCAGGTGTGCTTGATGTCATCGGCGATTTCCACAGGGAGTATCCTTCTGCACCTTGAAGGTTGTGGATGTCTCATTCAGCATTTATACAATGCTTTTATGAACATGAAGATCTCACTCTTCCATCGACACACCCTTTTGACCGCCTGGAAGTTGATCCTTAGACAGGGGGTAGTGTTACAGCTATATATTTTTCACCCTTTACTTTGCATATGGACACCTTCTTTATCTTATCAAGGGAAAACCCGACTTAGACATAGGGGATCTACAGGCCCTTCTAGATCAGTGGGCTTCACCTTCAGCTCTTCACTCTTCACCCACTGATCACAGCACGTATTTAATACACTGTGATCATCACAGACCTCACATCAGTCACCCTGTCACTGTGATGTGATCCCTTATCTTTAATTACTATTGACATCTTCCATTCCACCCACCCGCAGCAAATCAATGGCCAGCAACCTCATGTATATATTAATCTCTGTTACAAGCTAACTCCTCATGTCGATCATGTTGGGCCTAGGGGATAGACTTATGTAGATACATATCTAGATTGATACATAACATGTATCTACACATAGAATAGTATATAAAGCGAGACTGGATGGAGCTCAGTCTCCAGTCTAGTTCTCTTGTTTCCCTCCTACGAAGTCATATCTAAGATAGTTCTCCACTCGATGTCTAAAAGATAGTGATTGCCTGCAAGATTTGTAGTCACAACAACAAGAAAGACTGCCAATGAAGACAGGTAAGAAGCACGTCTTCGGATGATGTTAAAAGCACTGAACACATTTACACACCCGGCACACAAGCTGAAAAAGGGCATGACCCCACAGCAGCCATAAGGGGCATGTCATTTGAAGAAGCAAGGGTGTTCTTTAGGGATGTCGAAGATGCCGAAAATAAGAAATCAGCAAAAGGCAGAGCCTAGATCCAGGAACTGAGTCTGATCTAGGCAAAGGTAAGCATAAGCAGGTACACTTTCCAACGGACAATTGTTTCTCTAGTTTACATGTTTATGATACAGAAGCAGCGCCTTCCACTATTATATCTTCTTCTTTGCCGATAGAGGAGTCCTCTTAGAGGCTTGACTGGGGTGTCACACCGGTGCTTAATTCCTCTTCAAAGAAAGCTAACCCTTTGATCTCATCTGCAGATCAAATCCCAGACGAAGGAATATTTTGCAGATCATTGAAAATAGATAACAAACTAAAAATGAAGATAAAGGTAAAACCCAAAAACACTGATCAAGATTTTATTTCAGTATCAGCACTTTTGGTGTTACGCGTGGTGTTGCAAACCGAGTTTAGCAACATATGCCTCAGATGCCATAGATGATAGAAGACGCATAGAAGCCTAGACGGCTACACTAGAAGACTAGAAGTTTAGACCTTAGACGGCTAGAAGCCTTACAAAATGTTCGGTTATGGCTTATCCGATTAAGCGTAACTCCTATCACGGGAATACCCGCAGATGTTCTCACGACTCACGGCGATCAATGGATGCGCCACACGACCCTTTACACCCTTTATGCATTTCACCTTATCTTTAATCTCCGTGCAGTGCACGGCTATGCACCTCATGCCCCCCTCATGCCAATGCTTCTCACAATGGTGGGAATGCTTCTTTAATCTCGGACCTTACTATGTTTCAGATACACACAGACACCTCATGTTCGGCTGTGCCACAGCCATAGACTTATTAGATATATGCACTAGACGTATGGCCTTTCCCCATTTAGATATAGATCTCTAGATATAGATACAACATGTACAAACAGTAGAAGTAGTATATAAAGGCCAAGGACGACAGGACTGGCTCCCCAGTCTTGTTCTCTTTGAAGTTTTCCCCTATACCCCTGAAGTTCCTTCGCCACCTAGACGGTGTTAAGTCCTTTGATGGCGCTCGCCCCTCTACTCGCAGATCCCTATACGATTGGGTTAGAGTGTTGTGGTTGGAAGTGCACACAACTCCTGTTAGGGTTGTTTCACGTGGCCGTGGGTATGGTCGCACATAGTCCTACTAACGCCTAGTAGGGTCAAAGGTTCGGTCGTTCGTATCGACAATGACACTAGGACCGGCCGTGAGGTTGCTGGGTCGAGGGTGCCGTCAAGAGTGTTGACAGGTCAAGGGTAAACCGCTGTCTAGCTTGACTAGCGGGTCAAGGGGTTTGAGAAGAGACACACGGAGGCAGGTGAGCTGTAGTGTGAAGCGTTCACTTAATGGTAGAACGAAGACGCGAGAAGTAATCAAGAGTAGATTGCTTGGTGCTAACTAGGCGACAAGCCTTAGGAAGAACTAAGCTAAGGAAAAGAAGTGAACGCCCTGTTGAAGGGTTTATATAGTAAGGTAAAGGCGTGACAGTTACGTGTCACAGTGGTTAAGGGCCGGCGTGGTAAGCGGCATTAGAAATAGAAGACCAATAGCGAAACCACGCATGAGAAGAAAGCGTTAAGGGCTGGCACATATGGCGTGAGAAGAGCGGAAGGTGAAGAGTACCTGCGCAGTGGAGGATAAACACGCTTACGAGATGGATGGAATATCGTAGAATGACATGGAAGGAATGAGGTTAAGCGTGAGAAATGAAACATATTAGTCCGAAAGATAAAGTAAGGAAAATGAGTTCGTCCTGCGAGCGAATCGTAACACTTGGATTCAGGTGCAAACCGTGTCTTTGAAGATAACGTATTTGCTATGCAACACGAGCTTCCACTCAGGCAACTCACACAACCCCTTACTGTCTATAATGTAGATAGTATGCAAAACAAAGCAGGCAAGATCACACATATTGCATCTATCCTGTTAGATTACAAAGGACATTGAGAGATAGTCGAAGCAGAAGTCACCAGCTTGGAAAAGAATCAAATGGTGATCGGCTACTCTTTGTTAAAGAAACATAATCCAGATATTAACTGGAAGACTGGGGAGATCAAACTAAGAAGTTGTGGAAGAGAATGCTGGGAGCTTAGAGACAAAAGCATCTATCTCAGGCTATTAGAGAAAGAAGAGCAGGAAGCTCAATACAAAGTCAATGAAACAATAAAAATGTTAGAAAAGGAACAAAATGAAAAACAAGAACAAAACATTAGGATAGGCCAAGCAATGGATGAGAAGCTTAAAAACCTCATGGATCAAAAGAAATCTGCTGCAGAATTAGTATCAGAATGTTACCATGAACATCTTAAAGTATTTGAAGAAAAGGCATCAACCAGAATGCCCACACGAAAATCTTGGGATTATGCTATAGATCTTAAAGAAGACTTTTAGCCAAAGAAAGGAAGACTTATACCCCTAAACACAGATGAACAAAAGGAGGTATCAGACTGGCTAGAAGATCAGTCATCCAAAGGATACATCAGACCTTCCAAATCTCCTCAAACATCACCAGTCTTCTTTGTACCAAAGAACGATGGAAGAAAGTGTATGGTACAAGATTACTACTATCTAAATTCACAGACAGTGTGAAATAACTACCCACTGCCTCTCATTTTGCAACTTGTAGATCAATTAAAAGGGGCCAAGCTATTTACTACATTGGATCTCAGATGGGAATACAACAATGTACGCATCAAAGAGGGTGACGAATGGAAGGCAGCCTTCGTTACACATAAAGGAACCTTTGAACCTCTGATTATGTTCTTTGGATTGTGCAACTCCCTAGCCACTTTCCAAACCATGATAAATGAACTATTTGCAGACATAGAAGACATCATAGTGGTATACATCGACGATGTCATGATATTCACCAAAACAGACAATGAGCAGGTGTTGCGACTACAATCTTGCAGGGCAATCACTATCTCTAAACGTTGAGTGGAATGACTATCTTATGAGGGGAACTTTGTAGGCAGGGAACAAGAGAACTAGACTGGAGACTGAGCTCTGTCCAGTCTCGCTTTATATACTATTCTAGTTGTAGATACATGTTGTGTATCAATCTAGATATGTATCTACATAAGTCCATCCCCTAGGCCCAACATAATCGACATGAGAAGTCGGCCTGTAATGGAGATTAATATATACATGAGGTTACCAGCCGTTGATCTGCTGCGGGTGGGTAGAATGGAAGGTGTCAATGGTTATTAAAATAAGGGATCACATCACAGTGATGGGGTGACTGATGCAAGGTCTGTGATGATCACAGTAATTAAATACGTGCTGTGATCTTTGAGGCGAAGGTGAAGAAGTGAAAGTGAAGCCCAAAGATCTAGAAGGGCCCATAGATCCCCTGTGTCTAGCACAGTGTCTAAATCGGGTTTTCCCTTGATAGGATAAAGGAAGCATCTGTGTGTGCAAAGTAAGAATGAAAAATATATAGCTGTAACAGCAGGAGCATGCAGAAATTGTTAAGAAAGTACTAAAGCATCTAGAAGAAAATGATCTCTTCACAAAATCAGAGAAGTGTCACTTCTTTAAAAGGAAGTCAATTATCTAGGGATGGTCATAGGACAAGATGGAATCAAGATGGATCGCAAAAAGGTCAATACCATCTTAGACTGGCCAGCACCCACCAACATGAAAGGAGTGCAAAGCTCTCTCGGTCTTGCCAATTACTATCATCTCTTCATTGAAGGATATGCACAACTCACTAGACCCTTAAATAACCTCCTAAAGAAAGATACTTTTTGGAAATGGGACCCTCCTCAGCAAGACGCTTTTGATAAACTAAAGGAATGATTCACCATAGCCCCCATTCTTGCTTATCCAGACATTGATTGTCAATTCTGCCAAGAAACAGATGCTTCTGATTATGCAACAGGAGCAGTACTATCTATACTTAAAGAAGACAAATGGCATCCAGTAGCATTCAGCTCATACTCGATGTCACCAGAAGAAAGTGTTATGTGTGGCCTGGGTAGGGTCGCATGTAGCCCTGCTATCGACCTAGTTGGACTAAGGTCGAAGGTTCAACCATCGGGATATGATGGTGGCGGTGGCACGTGGGGTGCCCAAGGGGATCGAGGGGACATCGAGAGGGTGTCTCAGACATGCAGAGTTCACTCAAGAGTCAAACTGGGACTCATAGAGGTAAGGGGCAAAGGGGGAACTTGTATTCTGTGTGCGAGGACTAGGTCTATACACAGGAAGAATCAAGCTGAAGAGAAGGCATAAGGCCAGATCGACTAGTATATATAGTGAAGGGTGACTGTGTGACCATAACATCACAGGGTCAAGGGTATGGGTTAAGGGCCAGCATGGGAAGCAGCGATAGAACGTGAAAGAACAAGGAAGAATGTGATAGAACCCACGTGTGAGAGTGAAACACAACGTGCTGGTGCATGCAGCAAGAGAAGGTAAACACATGTGTGATAAGGCAACACGAGGGAGATAAGTGCACAAGAACACGTAAGTATGATGATGTACGTGAACGGGAACCTCGGAGAGTCAAGAGACAAGGGTAAAGGGTAAAGGGTTGGCACGGGCAACTGGAGAAGAGCAGAAGTGTGAGCGTACGCGCAATGGGAGAATAGAGAAAAGGAAAAGACGTGCCTGGCACGATGAATCGTAACAGAAAGAAACCATCCTATTGCAGATAAAGAGATGTTGAGCATCATCAGAGCACTAGAACAGTGGGTCATTATCTAGAAGGAACAGAGCATCCATTTGAAGTATGGAATGATCATGTGAACCTTCAATATTTCATGAAAGCACAAGATCTATCAAGAAGACAAGCTAGATAGGCGCAATATCTATCTAGATTCAATTATACCTTCATATACAAACCAGGATCGTCTAACGCAAAGGCAGATGCTCTCTCTAGAAAAGAAGATCATGCGCAAGGGATAGAGGTCGATAACAAGGGTATAACTATGATATCCCCAGAGCGGATAAGAACAACATCATCCAAAGTCGCAATCTACAATGAAGGGGCACAGCTACATCAAGATTGTTATGAATTGATTTCGTGCTACTGACATTTTTGCACTTTTTCACATATCTAATCCAATCTCACCATGATCTTATCTAAGATCATTCCATTGCCTTATTCTTTACCTTTACATCTGATTAGATAAGATATAATGTCATCATGACATCACTGGTCTAGATGCCTCACCACATACGCATTTCCTTAATTCCCTTGCTCTAGACCTACTTCACTCACTTCACCCTTCCATTCTTTCATATTTGCCTCATCTTAGCCAGCATGTACACTGCCCTGCTCCACACTTACATCATACCCTACACCCTTACCCTCTACCCAGCTAGCTTAGAACATTGTATCTCCTCTTGTACAGTAGTGTATAAATACATAGAACACTTGGGGATACTTCCCTAAGTTGTTCCACTTTGTCACTTCCTACTCTTACCCAAAAGGATCCAGCCCCTTTTGTGAATGTACAGTCACAGCAAGCCACCTCTTCTATCCCCTCAATATCAGAGCAACTTGAGAGTTCCTTCCATACACCCCTCATCTTATCTATCCATCTCCCCTGACTGATCAGATAATCTATCTCGCTCCTTATACAGATAGATTAGATATTCAGCAACCTCACTATTACAAGTATAGAGAGTGTTGCGACTACAATTCTTTGCAGGCAATCACTATCTAAACGTCGAGCGGAGGGACTATCTTATGAGGGATGCTTTGTAGGCAGTGGACAAGAGAACTAGACTGGAGACTTAGCTCTGTCCAGTCTCGCTTTATATACTATTCTATGTGTAGATACATGTTGTGTACCGATCTAGATACGTATCTACATATGTCCATCCCCTAGGCCCAACATGATCGACATGAGGAGTCGGCCTGTAACAGAGATTAATATATACATGAGGTATCCAGCCATTGATCTGCTGTGGGTGGGTAGAATGGAAGGTGTCAATGGTAATTAAAGATAAGGGATCACATCACAGTGATGGGGTGACTGATGTGAGGTCTGTGATGATCACAGTGTATTAAATATGTGTGTGTGATCAGTGGGGCGAAAGGTGAAGGGTTTTAAAGTGAAGCCCACTGATCTAGAAGGGCCCGTAGATCCCCTGTGTCTAGCATAGTGTCTAGGTCGGGTTTTCCCTTGATAAGATAAAGAAAGCATCTGTATGCACAAAGTAACGATGAAAAATATATAGCTGTAACAGAGAGTAGTCGCTTCAAAGATATATTTAACCAGACATGTCTCTTGACAGAGACAGAAGTACAGAAGCTATGTAAAGAATATAAAGTATGCGAAGGAGCAAATGGGCTTCTTTACCAAGAAGGAAACTGGTTATATATTTCAGCCAAAAACAGAGAAAACAAAGATCTAAGAATCAAAACCCTTAAATTATGTTATGACTCGCCTACGGCGGATCATCCTGGAAATAAAAAAACTATTGAATTAATCTTACGTCACTATTGGTGGCCTGGCGCCACAGCTCAGATCAAAGACTATATATCTCAATGTGATTGATGCATACGAATGAAACCTTCTAACCAGCCTAGCTCTGATTTACTGCAACCCCTAGAAGTTCCTAGTGGATCCTAGCAGGACATATCTGTTAATTTTGTCACTGATCTGCCAGAAAGTAACAGATCAGACAGCATCTTAGTAGCTGTATATCGCTTCTCGAAGGAAGTGGTGCTTATTCCTTGTCGCAAGACAACGTCCACCACTGAGACAGCAAGTCTCTACCTTCACCATATCTTCAAGCACCACAGAATTCCCCTATCTATCATGTCCGATTGAGGACCACAGTTCGCTTCACAAGTCATGGCAGAGCTATGCAAGAAGCTTAATATAAAACAACAATTATCCACTGCACATCATCCTCAGACAGACAGTCAAACAGAAAGAATGATTAGAGATGTGCAACAATATTTAAGAATGTTCTGCACAGAGCGCCAAGGCAATTGGTCCCAATGGTTGCCAATCACACAATTCAGCTATAATTCTAAGAGGCAAGCCTTGATAAAGAAGTCTCCATTTGAAGTTACTTGTTTCTACACTCTACGCATGGGAATAGAACCCATTGCCTCCTCTTCCAAAGCATCAGCTGCTGATGAATTCCTATCCACCCTACACGACGTAACAGAGCAAACTAAATTAAACCTAGAACAAGCTCAGCTGCACATGAAAGCACAAGCTGACAAACATAGAAAGAAGACTCCTCCCTATAACATTGGAGACAAAGTGTGGTTATCCACAGATAACTTAAAGTTACTGCATGCAAGTCGCAAGTTAACAGAGAAATGGTTAGGGCCATATGACATTATCACGCTAGTCAGGAATAATGCAATAACCCTTCACTTGCCATCCTCTATGCAAATCCACCCAACTGTTAATACATTACGGGTAAAGTCTTACAAAGAAAGGCTTCAGGGACAGCCTGTCATCGCTCCCGGCCCTATATAGGTAACCGAGGACTGAGATGACTTATACGAAGTAGAAAGGATCATCGCTAGTAGATTCAATGGTTGTCGCCTTGAATACCTGGTCCATTGGATAGGGTATGATGAGATAGATCGAACTTGGGAACTGGAAGATCATCTTCTACTGGATGTGCTTGATGCCATTGGTGATTTCCATAGGGAGTATTCTTCTGCATCTCAAAGATTGTGGATGTCTCATTCAGCATTTATACAATGCTTTAATGAACACGAAGATCTCACTCTTCCATCAACACACCCTTTGATTGCCTGGAAGTCAATCCTTAGATGGGGAGTAGTGTTACAGCTATATATTTTTCATCATTTACCTGGCAAATATGGACGCACTCTGTATCTTATCAAGGGAAAACCCAACTTAGACACTGTGCCAGACATAGAGGATCTACGAGCCCTTCTAAATCCCATGTATTTAATACATTGTGATCATCACAGACCTCACATCAGTCACCTCCATCACTGTGGTGTGATTCCTTATTTTTTAATTACCGTTGACACCTTTCATTCTATCCATCCATAGCAGATCAATGGCTGGTAACCTTGTGTATGTATTAATCTCCATTACAGGCCAACTCCTTATGTCGATCATGTTGGGCCTGAAGCGACTACTCTCTTCGATATAATCTGAAGTGAGGGAGACTGAACTAGATCTTATCTATCAAGGAGCGAGACAAGAATCGTAATCAGTCTTAAGAGAGACGGATGAGATGAATGGGAAGCGTAATGGAGAATCTCTTAAGTTGCTCGGAGTATTCGGGTGAATAGGAAGAGGTGACCTTGCTGTGATGTTACATTCACAAGTGGAGCTGGATCCGACTTGGGCAAGAGTAGGAAAGTGACAAAGTTGAACAACTTAGGAAAGTATCCCCAAGTGTTCCCGGTATTTATACACTATGATACAGTAGGAGATATAATGTTCTAAATCAGCTGGGTAGAGGGTAAGGGTAAAGGGTATGATGTATGTGTGGAGCAGGGCAGTGTACATGCTGGCTAATGTGAGGCAAATATGAAAGGAATGGAAGTGTGAAATGAGTGAAGTAGGTCTAGAGCAAGGGGATTAAAGTAATGCGTATAAGGTGAGGCACCTAGACCAGTGATGTCATGATGACATCATATCTTATCTAATCAGATGGAAAGGTAAGGGATAAGAGAATGGAGTGATCTTAGATAAGATCATTGTGAGAGATAAGATAAGATAGGTAAAAGTTAGTATTACGAAATCAATTCATAACAGTCCATCGGCTAGGCTATAATGAGACAGATTGAACTTGGGAACCAGAAGATCACCTTCTACCAGATGTGCTTGATGCCATCAGTGATTTCCATAGTGAGTATCCTTTCGCACCTCAAAGGCTGCAGATGCCTCATTTGGCATTCATACAATGCTTTAATGAACAAGAAAATCTAACTACTCCATTGACACACCCTTTTGATTGCCTGGAAGTCGATCCTTAGATGGGGGGTAGTGTTACAACTATATATTTTTCAACCTTTACTTTGCATATAAGGATGCTTTCTTATCTTATCAAGGGAAAACCTGACATAGACACTGTGCCAGACACAGAGGATCTATGGGCCCTTTAAGATCTGTAGGCATTCACTTCAACCCTTCACATTTGCTCCACAGATCACAGCACATATTTAATACTTCATGATCATCACAGACCTCACATCAGTCACCTCCATCACTGTGATGTGATCCCTTATTTTAATTACCATTGACATCTTCCATTCCACCCACTCGCAGCAGATCAACAGCTGGTGACCTCATGTATATATTAATCTCTGCTACAGGTCAACTTCTCATGTCGATAATGATAGGTCTAGGGGATGGACTTATGTAGATACATATCTAGATTGGTACACAACATGTATCTACACAGTAGAAAGTATATAAAGCAAGACTAGATGAAGCTCAATCTCCAGTCTAGTTCTCTTGTTCCACTTCTACGATTCATATCTAAAATAGTCTTTTCTCTCAACATCTAAGAAGATAGTGATTGCCTGCAAGATTTGTAGTTGCAACACCTCATGGTCAATGTTATGTGTGGCCGTGGTTGTGGTTGTGCATAGACCTACTAATGCCTAGTAGGGTTGAAGTATTCGGTTGTTCGTGTATATGACGATGTAGGACCAGCCGTGGGGATGCTGGGTCAAGGGTACTGTCAAAGGTTTTGACAGGTCGAAGGGTAACTACTGCCTAGCTTGACAAGCGGGTCAAAGGTTCGAGGGTAGAGATACACGAAGGCGGGTGAGCCATAGTGTGAAGCGCTCACTTAGTGGTAGAGCGAAGACACAAGGAGTTTAAAGGCGATAGATTGCTAGTACTAACTAGGTGACAAGCTGTAGATAGAACTAAGCTAAGGAGAAGAGACGAGAGACCCAGTTGATGGGTTTATATAGGAAAACAAAGATGTGACAGTTATGTGTCACAATGGTTAAGGGCTGGCATGGGAAGTGGCATTAGAACTAGGAAATCAATGGCAGAACCACGCATGAGAATGAAACGTTAAGGGCCAGTGTTGCGACTACAATCTTGCAGGGCAATCACTATCTCTAAACGTCGAGAGGGAGAACTATCTTAAGAGGGGACTTTGTAGGTAGGGAACAAGAGAACTAGACTGGAGACTTATGCTCCATCCAGTCTCGCTTTATATACTATTCTACATGTAGATACATGTTGTGTATCGATCTAGATACGTATACATAAGTCCATCCCCTAGGCCCAACATGATCGACATAAGGAGTCGGCCTGTAATGGAGATTAATAGATACATGAGGTTACCAGCCGTTGATCTGCTGTGGGTGGGTAGAATGGAAGATGTCAACAGTAATTAAAGATAAGGGATCACATCACAGTGATGGGGTGACTGATGTGAGGTCTGTGATGATCACGGTGATTAAATATGTTCTGTGATCAATAAGGCGAAGGTGAAGGAGTGAAAGTGAAGCTCATTGATCCTGAAGGGCCCGTAGATCCCCTGTGTCTAGCACAGTGTCTAAGTCAGGTTTTCCCTTGATAAGATAAAAGAGGCGTCCATATGTACTTAAGTAAAGGTTGAAAAATATATAGCTGTAACACTACCCCCCATCTAAGGATCAACTTCCAGGCGATCAAAAGGGTGTGTTGAGGGAAGAGTGAGATCTTCGCATTCATAAAAGCATTGTATAAATGCTGAATGAGACATCCACAGCCTTCAAGGTGCAGAAGGATACTCCC
>JBBPTX010001096.1:0-12626 GCA_038094595.1 Pulveroboletus aff. annulatus | reverse complement strand
CTAGGCAACAAGCCATAGGTAGAACTAAGCTAAGGAGAAGAGATGAGAGGCCCTGTTGAAGGGTTTATATAATGAAGTAAGAACGTGACAGTTACATGTCACAATGGTTAAGGGCCGGCGTGGGAAGTGGCATTAGAAATAGAAAGCCAATGGCAGAATCACGCATGAGAAAGAGACCTTAAGGGCTGGCGCATGTGGCATGAGAAGATCAGAAGAAAAGGAGTACTTGCACAGTGAAGGATAAACATGCTTATGAGATGTATGGAATGTCGTCGAAAGAAATGGAAGGAGTGAGGTTAAGCGTGAGAAATGGAAAGTATTAGTCTGATATTGTAAGAAGAGAAAAAGCGTTCATCCTGCGAGTGAATCGTAACATTACCCCCTTAGTAACCCGAAGCTATGGCGAGGATTCCTTACAAGTCCCTAAAGGCAGGTCCTGGGGAGCCAGTGATGTTGGCATAGCCAACATCATCTAATTCATCTCCATCCTCGTAGAGTGAGGAGGCACGAGGTGAGGAGGGCGCAGGGTGGTGAGACTGTTGAGAAGAGGAGGACAACTGATGAGAGGTGCGGCAGGGTGTAGCTCGACGGACAAGTTGTCCGTTGTGGAATGCAGCTTGAGGGCGGCGAGGAGTGGACATAGATGAGGATTGGGTGCGAGAGGAGGTAAGATGAGTGGCGAGTGGGCAAGAGGATCCCGGACAACGGGCAAGAGAATGGCCAAGTGCATGTCAAAGGCATCCCGTGCAAACATGTTGCTGACAGGATAGTTGGGTATGCCCAAGGCAGTGGCACTGGAAGCACCGTTGATTAAAGTGAGGGTGTCCGGGGTAGACGCGATCTCCGCCGTTACGACCAGTCCACCAGTCATTGAGCATTTGCCTATGAATAGGCAATTCATCCCTTAGGACTTCGTTCCCAAGTCCTCAACCCGCAGCGGCAAGATCTCAGAAGCAGTTATCGATGTCAAGGAGGAAAGTGTCGTAACCCATTTGAAAGGTGTGGAAGTACAACTGGTAGTGTGCATGATAGATGAAATCCTGCATGGTCCTGCCGAGGGTAGTGTGAGGGAATACCAGGCCTGAGCCAGAGATGAAGATGGCGATGTGATTCAATTGCATTGCAGTTTCGAACCAAGTAAAGATAGGTGAACCATCAGAAGAATAAACGCTAATAGGAACATGAAGACGATCATCACATGTCTAAGGACCGTTGGCAGCTGGGCGACACATCCCTCCCAGTGCCCCTAATCCAAAGCATGTTTACACCTTAAGCCAAACACACAGCGGCCTCCTTGACTCTGACTCAGCCTGTGACTGCTTACCCCATTGTCTGGGAGGAGCATCTCATCTGGGAGTCCAGAGTACGGCTGTACCAATGACCGACCTGGGCGTCTGTCCTCTTGAGCCCTACACACAACTCAAGGAATTTAATCCAAGTCTTATGCACAGACTACAGCTCACCCGCCTTGTGGCTAGGCTTCCCGTTACCCTAAGCTTCTCAGCTTTTGGGCCCACCAGGCCTCACCCTTTACACCATGCCTGCCCATGGAAACCTTACCAGGGAGTAGAACCCCAGCAGGAGAGACTAACCAATACGCACTTGCTCAGAAGTTGAGGTTCCCAATCCACGACCCAAGCAGTAATGTACCAAGGGTGTCCTGTCTCAAGGCAATGTGCTATGCCAAGAGTTGGATGGTTTTTAGTTGGAGTCTTAAGAGACTGAAATTCTCGCCTCGCAAGGTTTGAACTCCAGCCTGCCTGGCTGCATTCCCTTGTTGATGCACTCAGTACATCCTACCAGTAGACCATGTGTCCAACATAAGCGAATGGAAATAAACATAATTCTCATCAGTGAACCATTCCTCTCATAGTCGGTTGGTATGGCAATGAGCCGAGACATCTAAGGGGACCTGGGAGTCCCATCCTGAGTGGGCTACAAGAGAGTCCAAACTAGGTGCATGGACGAGTTGGGGACGGTGAACACCTAAGAACGAGGGAGGTCCGGGAGAAGGTTTCTGATCGGGCGGAGGGGTAAACGATGGCGAGGATTGGATCCTGCCTGAGACGGGAGAGATGTGGGACTGGGGAATATCGCCAATAAGAGTGGCGAAGTTGACAGGCTGAGGGGCGGTGGGGCGAGTAGGAGAGACCCTCTCGAGGTCAGTAGTGGAAAGACGGATGGTGTTGGGGTTAGTGGAAGGTACGGCGGCAGGGGTGTCGACATTGGTGAATTCGATAGCCATTAGAAGAAGATGGAGAGGGTTTTATCAGTGGCGTGTTGGGCAAGCGGATGAGAGAGAGAAGGCGCAAGGGTGTCGTCTTTTATAATCCTCCAGTAACTCTGATGAATGTTTCAAGTTCCACTCAGGTTCCCAAGATTCTTCTTTGGCAGAGTACCCTTTCTATTGGATCAGGTATTGACGGGCTGATGGCATACCTCGATGCCGTATGATTCGTTCTATTTCATATTCTTCTTGTCCTTCAACAAGATCCGGAGGCGGTGTAGGGAAGTTCAGGCCGTGGATGTCATTTTCACAATAAGGCGATAACAGAGAAGCATGGAACGTGTTGTGAATTTTCCACATTCGTGGGAGTTGGAGGCGATAGGAGACAGGGGAGATGACGTCAGAGATAACGAAGGGTCCTTCACATTTCGCAGCGAACTTTGGATCTTGGATGGACCTTTTAAGATTCCTGGCCTCCAGCCAAACTCGTTGCCCTTTCTTGAAAGGTACGAATTTTGACTTAGACCTGGATGCCATTACTTGATGTGCAAGTTCGTGGGATGCGAGAGCTTCATCTCATAGGGCGGTCAGCTCCTTGAGACAGGATTTGACGGCAAGGATGTTGGTTTCGGCAATTACCGAGGGGAGGGCACGGGGTTCATATTCCATCATGAGATAGAACGGAGATTTGCTGGTGACAGAATGGGGGCAGTGATTGTGTGTGAATTCTGCGTGGGAAATGTGATCAGACCATGTAGAGGGATGATCTCCGCAGTAGATGCGAAGATATGTCTCAACTTCCTGGTTGACGTGTTCGGTTTCACCGTTGGTCTGTGGGTGGTAGGCTGTGGAAAGGGAAAGATCATAGTTCAGGAGGCAACTGAGTTCTTTGGCAAAGGCAGAGGTGAACTGTGGTTCTCAGTCAGAGATAATTTTGTCATAGAGACCAAAGTAGAGGTAGACTTTATGGAAAAAAAGCGCTGCTATGCCCTCGGTGATGATGGATTTCTTTGTGGGGCAAAGAATTACCCCCTTAGTAAGGCCGTGGTCCACCACAACCAATAACAAGTCGAATTCCCCAGATAGCGGAAGATCGGTGATCAGATCACAGAAGATCTGTTGGAAGGGGCGAAAATAGGAGGACGGGATAGGAACAAGGGGAGGAATAGTAGGGTGGGTGTTCACCTTGTTGTGTTGGCACATGGCACAGCCATCAACGTAAGTGCAAACGAACGTGGCAAGGCCTGGCCACCAGAATTCGAAAGCAACAAGTTGTCAGGTTTTAAGATAACCGGGGTGGCCAGCAGAGTCGTGATCGTGGGAGCGCTGGACGACAGCATGGCGAAGGTCATGGTCAGGAGGGACATAGATGCAGCCTTGGTATTGGAGGATGCCGTCGTTGTACTGCCAATCGGACAGGCGAGAGCGGAAGGCATGGGGAAGGGAGCCATCTATCTTTTGCAATTTATGGAGAACGAGGTCATCAGAGGTGGAGGCAGAGGCGATATGATTGGAGAGGGCAGAGTCAATGAGGCGAACAAAGAGGGTGTCAGGGAGGAGGGTGATGCCAATGTTATCGGAGTCAACACGAGGGAGGAGGTCCGGTTGTCAAGAGAGGGCATCAGGGCCAGCAAGTTGGGTGCTGGGGACATGGGTGATGGAGTAGTCAAAGTCGGCGAGGTCGAGGAGCCAGCGAGCTTGCCGGTGGTTGAGGTCTTGGAGGTGACGGAAATACGTCAGATTCTTGTGGTTGGAGAATATCTTGATGGGGAAAGGAGAGCCATGGAGGTATTGCCTTCAGGCTTTGAAACTGCGTATAATGGCCAAGAGCTCCCAGTCATGGATGTCGTAGTTGCCTTCTGACGAAGAAAAGGATTGCGATAAGTAAGAACAGGGATGCCAATTCGTGTTCGCATTGGTTTGTAACAAGATACCACCCGATGCGTATTTAGAAGCGTTGGTGGCCATGGCAAAAGGGTGGGAGAGATCGGGCATAAAGAGAACAGGCTTACGGAGGAACAACTTCTTGAGTTGTTCAAAAGCAGTTTGTTGTGCAAAATTCCAAGTCCAAGGCATAGTCATCTTGGTGAGGTCGATGAGTGGGCGGGCGATATTGGAATAGCCGGGGATGAATTGTCTGTAGAAATTAGCGAAGTCTAGGAAGGAACGGACATCTTTGACTTTTTGCGGCGCAGGCCACTTGGCAATTCTGTCTAGTTTGACAGGATCCATGGTGAGTTGTCCTTCCTTGACAATTATCCCGAGGTATTCGACCTCAGAAATGGCAAATTGACATTTCTCCAGCTTGAGATGGAGGTTGAGTTCTGTCATTTGTTGGAGGACACAGCGAGTGTGTTTGGTGTGAGTGGCGTCGTCTGGGGAGAAGATGAGGAGGTCGTCCATGTAAATAACTAACCATCCTTCGGCAATCATATCACAGAAGAAGTCATTCATGAATCGTTGGAATGTTGTGGGGGAGTTGGTCATTCCAAAGAACATTACCATAGGTTCAAAGAGTCCTTTGTGAGTGAGGAAGGCACCCTTCTATTGGTGCCCATCTTTGATATGTATGTTGTTATATCCCCTGCATACGTCGAACTTGGTAAACACATGGGCTCCCTTGAGTTTGTCAAGGAGGTCAGAGATCAGAGGTAGTGGATAGGCATCGCGAACAGTGTGTTTGTTAAGGTAGCGGTAGTCTTGGCAGGGGCGGAGTTTGCCGTCCTTCTTTTTGACAAAGAAAAATGGTGATGCTTGAGGAGAGTTTGAGGGACGGATCTTTCCAGTGGCAAGGTTTTCATTGAGGAAGTCTTCTGTTGCTTTCTTTTCATCTGTGGTGAGTGGGTAGAGTTTGCCGATTTTTGGAGTAAACAAGTCCTTAATGTTGATCTCGTGGTCATAGGGTTGGGTTGGAGGGAGGGAGTTGGCAGATTCTTTAGTGAAGATGGGGGCGAAATCTTTGTATACGTCTGGTAGAGTAGCTTTTGGTTTGGCCTTCTCGGCGGCAGCCACAAGTTCTGTAGCGGTGGTAAGCTTGGCAACAAGCTTTGGGTGTGTCTGGTGGTATTGGGATCCCATTTTGAGGATCCGTTGGAAGAGTTATGATGGAGTGCTTGGCAGACGTAAAGGTTTCTGTCTGGCATATCGAGGAACATAGAAAGAATATGGTCGGGGACGGTTTTGACCATCATATGACGAGGTGGTTTCGAGGGAGGTGTACGAGATTGGGCATCATCATGTCGCTTGAGGTCGGCGATGTGGATATGATAGAGGGAGGCAGACTCGTCTACCGTTTCAGGAATGTTGATCGTCTGCAATGACCAGTCAATAGAGGGGTTCGTAAGTCATAGCCAAGGCATTCCGAGAATCACATTCTCGGACCCGCAGTGCATGATGTGAAAGCGTATATGCTGAGCAATTCTGTCGATGTTGGTAAAAAGAGAGGCAGTGTAACAGATGGCCCCCTTGGCATTGGGGGTTTGATCGACGTTGTTGACAGGGATAGGCGTCGGGAGTTTGTCGAGGAGGAGTCGGTGTTTTCAGGCAAAGTTCCAGTCAAGGTAGTTGATGTCCGTGCCGCTATCAATGAGGGCGCAGATGTTGACGGTTTTCATGGTGTGCGAAGGATCAATGAGTTGTAGAGGGATATGCATTGATTTCTTGGATGTGGATACAAGTACAGGTGCACACGTAATGGGAGGAACTACTGATGTCAAGGCAGCGTTCTGTTTCAAAAATCCTGGGAGGTAAAGGCAATGCGAGACATCTTTGGTTCTTCATCATCATCTTCATCGTCTATCTCTTGTAGTCGAGGGACTTCTTCTTTGTCCTCGACTTCCACTTCTATGACCTTCCGAACAACCTTCTTCGGCCTCGGGGTGTTTGAGGTAAACGTGGGGCATGCGGTAGCCCGATGTCCTTTCTGGTGGCAATGGAAGCATCGTCCTTCTTTGCGACATTGCTCTTGCTCGGTGGGGGTGAGTCATTGGAGGTGGATGGCGTCAACGTCCATGACATTGGGGTCTTTGGTGGGGGTGGAGGCAGTGTACTGGTGCTACGTGTGGCGAGTGAGGGTTTTGTGGCGAGCGGCGATTTCTCGAGCATGCTCCATGTGGGTTTGGAAGGTGTCTGCCTTCTTCAACCAGGCATCTATAGTGGTGGGGACCGTCTCCATAGCTAAGATACAGCACATGAGAGCGTCAGGGATGGCGGCTGAGTAATAGCCGATTAGGACATTGTCGTTGGTTATGCCGGCGATGGCACAGTGGTTCTGGAACTGAGCGTTGTACTCAGTGAGCGAGGGGGAGTATCCGCTGTTCTTGGTGGCGGTCATGCGAGTGGTGGTGAGCCAGGCAATTGCGTTGCCGGTGGTGTCATAGTGTTTGAATGCCAAGATAAAGGCATCACGAAAGTCGGACCATGAGCCCATTGAAATTGAGCCATCAGCTGCAATCTTTGAGGATCAGAAAGTGTTGACCCATGTGAGTGCGGGGCCTCTGGTCATATATGAGAGCGCAAAGGCAATGTGCTTTGAGTCGGTGGTATATACCTCAGCATTGATGTTGAGGTAAAAGGCGATGGAGTCAAACCATTGCTTGGCCGTCTTGTAATCATCATCATACTTGTCTGGGGTACCGATGCAAAGTTTGAGGGGTTTGGTAGTCATAGTGGGCAACGGAGGGCAAGGGATCGGGGGAACGAGTAGCGAGTTCTTCGTCTGAGTCTAATAAAGGCTCATCAGGGTCTTTGTCCCAATATGTTTGATTGGGATCATCAGAGGTGTCAGAGGAGTCGGAGTGCGAAGTACACAGAGGTTCTCAAGGGTTCCAACGCAGGTCAGTGGTTCGAGTGTTTCGATGAGAAGCTATGGTGGGCGGTGTACGTGATAGTACCCAAACGAGGAGGTAGCTTAGTTCTTTTGTTGCGTGTGGCTGTGGGTGTGGTCACATGTAGACCTACTAATGCTTAGTAGGGTCGAGGGAGTCGGTCGTTCATATATACAATGACGTGGGGCCAGCCATAGGGATGCTGGGTTGAAGGTACCATCAAGGGTGTTGACGGGTCAGAGGGATAACCGCTGTCTAGCTTGACAAGCAGGTCAAAGGTTCAAGGTAGAGACACACGAAGGTGGGTGAGCCGTAGTGTGAAGTGCTCACTTAATGGTAGAGCCAAGACACAAGGAGTAAAGGCGATAGATTGCTAGTACTA
Source organism: Pulveroboletus aff. annulatus (assembly GCA_038094595.1). Lineage (NCBI taxonomy): Eukaryota > Fungi > Basidiomycota > Agaricomycetes > Boletales > Boletaceae > Pulveroboletus > Pulveroboletus aff. annulatus. The sequence continues at coordinate 5,191 of JBBPTX010001096.1, read as the reverse complement.
ACTAGGCAACAAGCCATAGGTAGAACTAAGCTAAGGAGAAGAGATGAGAGGCCCTGTTGAAGGGTTTATATAATGAAGTAAGAACGTGACAGTTACATGTCACAATGGTTAAGGGCCAGTGTGGAAAGCAGCATTAGAAATAGAAAGCCAATGGCAGAATCACGCATGAGAAAGAGACATTAAGGGCTGGCGCATGCAGCATGAGAAGATCGGAAGAAAAGGAGTACTTGTGTAGTGGAGGATAAACACGCTTACGAGATGTATGGAATGTCATCGAAAGACATGGAAGGAGTGAGGTTAAGCGTGAGAAATGGAAAGTATTAGTCTGATATTGTAAGAAGAGAAAAAGTGTTTGTCCTGCGAGTGAATCGTAACACTACACGTAGAATAGTATATAAAGCGAGAATGGACAGAGCTCAGTCTCCAGTCTAGTTCTCTTGTTTCCCCCCTACGATTCATACCTAAGATAGTCTCCCCTCTCGATGTCTAAAAGATAGTGATTGCCTGCAAGATTTGTAGTCACAACACTAGAACTAAACTGTCATACATCCTTATACTCTTTCACTATCTACCAATGACAGCAGACATGTCTAGCCTTCTCTCTTGCACCACAGGCTCTAGCAAGTGAGCGCATCTTTGGGTATCTTAGGATAGTGCTAACAGGGGCTTGCTATCAGTGCCCATCACCTTTCACCGATCTCTTCTCCCTTTCACAGCGTACCTTCCCACCATTGATCTAGCCAGACCTTGGGAGTTAGTAAATGTACCAGTAGCAGTAGAAGCACCAGTTAAGGAAGAGCCCAGGGAGTACTCGCTTGCAACTGTGAGCACAGAGAGTAAAGAGGACCCAAACAACTGGTCAGACATTGCGGTCATAGAAGAAGAATTCTGGAGACTTGTTGAACAAGATTTAGAACCACACAGCTTTGGAAACGGAGGTGAAGTTGACTTAATCGCCATGGACATTAGATACATGGGTCACACCTATTATTGAGAGCCCACACCCTCAGCACATACCCTCAGTCCTGCCACAGACCTAGCCTCGCTCAGATATCCAACCACCCCTGAGCAGAGTCCATCCAGATCCCCTCAACCAGACCCTTTCGTGTGGCCAGAAGCACCACGAAATATCCATCTAGAAGCAATCCTAGGCACACGACAGTTCATTAGAGAAGCAAGGATAGCAAGGAGGCGATACAGAGAAGCCTTAGAGGAACAAGAAAGAGAATTACCTCATGCTAAAAGGCAGAAATGCAAGCACCCACAAACGATCAAAAGGAATGATCATTTCAGCAGAGTCCAACTTCAACTACAACAACACAAAAACTACAAATACTAGTTACCCTTCTATAAATTACAATGTTTCTCATTTGTATCACAGCACAAGACCTCTGCACCACCTTCACAGACACCAGTGCAAATCATCTAGAAGCAATAGCACAATTCATCCAAACACAAGATCAGAGATATGAACATCTCACAAATGAAGTAACCATAAACAACGCAATAGCCCACATTGAGCAGATGATACAAGTGATAGTACCACAACAACCACCAGCACCACCACCAGCCCAACCAACGCCAGCAGTCACTCCAAGAGAAGGAGCATCTTCAAGGAAAGTAGAAGTCTTTGCAGACCCAGGAGACTTTGATGGATTGTTCGCTAAGTTCAACAAATGGTGGGCAAAGATACAGGCATGGATACAGATTAATCAACATACCATCGCACCACAAAGTGGCGATGCAATCTTAGCTGTATTATTAAGATTAAAAGGGCCAAGGGCAGGACCATTTGCATAGGTAAGACTACAAAGACTATACACCAATCAAGGATATATAGCTAGGCAGATTTCAAAACAGAATTAAGAGATCTCTTTAGAGGAAGCAACATAAAAGACTGAGCCACTAAAAAGATAAATGAAATGAAATAAGAAAATACACAAGTGATCGATGATTTTCTCATCAAATGGTATGCAGAATATGAAAAGGCAGAACTAGGAGACCCACATGGGGTGTACCTCCTAGAACAGAACGTAAAGAGATATATCATGGACTATGTCTGAAAAAACAACCTAAGAAAGACAACAGTCAATGAAACAATGCAGATGCTTAGAGATGTAGGATATTGCCTCGAAAGCCTAGATCTAATCAGGGGACAAACACAATTCAGATTCATGCCCAATTCAAGTAAAGATCCAAACGCAATGGACATATCGGCAATCCAGAAAGGAGCTAAGTCCTGCTACAATTGTGGCAAAACAGGTCATTTTGCCAAACAATGCAAGAAACCCTCCACTAAGTGCGATCTCTGTGGATGGTCCAATGGGCACAAGAAAGACTGCCAACAAAGGCAGGTAAGAAGCACATCTTCGGATGATGTTAAAAGCACTAAACACATTTACACACCTGGCACACAAGCCAAAAAAGGAAAAGGACATAACCCCACAGCAGCCATAAGGGGCATGTCATTCGAAGAAGCAAGGGCGTTCTTCAAGGACATCGAAGATGCTGAGAATAAGAAGTCGGCAAAAGGCAGAGCCTAGATTTAGGAACTGGGTCTAATCTAGGCGAAGGTAAGTATAAGCAGGTACATTTTCCAACAGACAATCGTTTCTCTAGTTTACATGTTTACAATACAGAAGCAGTGCCTTCCACTATTATATCTTCTTTGCTGATAGAGGAGTCCTCTCAGAGGCTTGGCCAGGGCATCACACCAGTGCTTAATTCCTCTTCAAAGAAAGCTAACTCTTCAATCTCACCTGCCGATCAAATCCCAGACGAAGGAATCTTTTGCAGATCCCTAAAAATAGATAACAAATTAAAAATGAAGATAAAGGTAAAATCCAAAAACACTAATCAAAGCTTTATTTCAGTATCAGCACTCTTGGACTCAGGCGCAAACTGCGTCTATGTAGATAATGTATTCACAATGCAACATGCACTTCCTCTCAGACAGCTCACACAGCCCCTTACTGTCTATAACATAGACAGCACATAGAATGAAGTAGGCAAGATCACACATGTCACATCCCTTCTATTAGACTACAAAGGACATTGAGAGAAAGAAGAGCAGGAAGCTCAATATAAAGTTTATGAAACAATAAAAACATTAGAAAAGGAACAAAATGAAAAACAAGAAAGGAAGATTAGAATAGGTCAAGCAGTGGATGAAAAACTTAAATCTCTTATGGACCAAAAGAAATCTGCCACAGAACTTGTACCAGAGTGCTATCATAAACAAGTCTTCTTCATGCCAAAGAAAGATGGATGAAAACAAATGGTACAAGACTATCACTATCTAAATTCACAGACAGTACGAAATAACTACCCTCTCCCCCTCATTTCACAACTTGTAGATTGATTAAAAGGAGCTAAGCTATTCACCACGTTGGATCTCAGATGGGGATACAACAACATACAAATCAAAGAAGGTGACGAATGGAAAGCAGCCTTCGTCACACATAAAGGAGCCTTTGAACCCCTGGTTATGTTCTTTGGATTGTGCAACTCCCTAGCCACCTTCCAAACCATGATGAACAAACTATTTGCAGACATGGAAGACATTGTGGTAGTCTACATCAACGACATCATGATATTCACCAAAATAGACAATGAACAAGAGCACGCAAAAATCATTAAGAAAGTGCTAAAGCATCTAGAAGATAATGATCTCTTCACCAAGCTGGAGAAATGTCACTTCTTCAAAAAAGAAGTTGACTATTTGGGGATGGTCGTAGGACAAGATGGGATCAAGATGGATTGCAAGAAGGTCAATGCCATCTTAGATTGGCCAGCACCTACCAATGTAAAAGGGGTGTGAAGCTTTCTTCGTCTTGCTCACTACTATTGTCACTTCATTGAATGATATGCGCAAGTTGCTAGGCCTCTGAACGACCTCCTGAAGAAAGACATCTCTTGGAAATAACACTCCCCACAATAGGACACGTTCAACAAACTGAAAGAACAATTTACTACAGTCCCTATTCTTGCCTATCCAGACATCGATTGTCAATTCCGTTTAAAAACAGATGCTTCTGATTATGCAACAGGAGCAGTGTTATCTATATTAAAAAAAGACAAATGGCACCCAGTAGCTTTCAGCTCTCACTCGATGTCGCCAGAAGAAAGAAACTATCCCATTGCGGATAAAGAAATGTTGAGCATCATTAGAACATTAGAACAATGGTGTCATTATCTAGAAAAGACAGAACATCCATTTGAAGTATGGAATAACCATGCAAACCTTCAGTACTTTATGAAAGCGCAGGATCTTTCTAGAAGACAAGCTAGATGGGCGCAATATCTATCCAGATTCAATTATACCTTTGTGCATAAACCAGGGTCATCCAATGCAAAGGCAGATGCTCTCTCTAGAAGAGAAGATCATGCACAAGGAATAGAAGACAACAACAAAGGTATAACTATGATATCCCTGGAGTGGATAAGGACAACATCATCCAAAGTCGCAATCTACAATGAAGGGGCACAGCTACATCAAGACATATTTAACCAAACGTGTCTCTTGACAGAGGCAGAAGTACAGAAGTTATGTATGTAAAGAATACAAGGTGTGTGAAGAAGCTAACAGGCTTCTTTATCAAGAAGGAAACTGGTTATATGTTCCAGCCAAAAATGGAGATAGCAAAGATCTAAAAATCAAGACCCTTAAATTATATCATGACTCGCCTATGGCAGGTCATCCTGGAAGTGAAAAGACTATTGAATTAGTCTTACGACATTATTGATGACTTGGCATCACAACTCAAATCAAAGATTATGTATCTCATTGCAAACGATGCGCACAAATGAAACCTTCCAACCAGCCTAGCTCTGGTCTATTGCAGCCTTTAGAAGTCCCTAGCAGACCCTGGCAGAACACATCCGTCGATTTTGTCACTGATCTGCCAGAAAGTAATGGATCAGACAGCATTCTAGTAACTGTAGATCGCTTCTCGAAGGAAGTGGTGCTTATCCCTTGTGTTACGAATTGATTTCGTGAAACTGACTTTTTCACATTTTTCGCATTATCTAATCTTATCAGTCCATGATCTTATCTAAGATCACTCCCTTCGCTATTCCCTTACCTTTCTATCCGATTAGATTAGATATGATGTCACCATGACATCACAGGTCTAGGTGCCTCATCACATACGCATTACTTTAATTCCCTTGCTCTAGACCTACTTCACTC
>JBBPTX010001095.1:0-12634 GCA_038094595.1 Pulveroboletus aff. annulatus | reverse complement strand
TCACCTAGCGAGCTGTCAGGAATGATCATATCCAAGAGTCATACAAAGAGCATACGGTGAAACCACCAATGGACACGGTTTCATTGTATAACGTGACTTCAACGGTGTCACGCCCACGAGGTCCATATGTCAGGAAATGTGTTCCATCCACAAAGACCGCACTCGAAGAGATTGAACGGTCCCAACCTCTATGGCCGCTGCAAGTGTCATCACAGAAGGAAGATGGCAGGAAAAGATCGCTCTCATCAAAATAAGCATGCAGTGACAATCCTGCTCCATTCAAACACATACGTGGAACCTGTGTCTAGAGCAACTGTAAAAGTGATTTAGCGACAACATTAATCCAGATCTTGAACGAAACCCACCGGTGAAGGGTTGCGGAGGTGAGCCGACGTTAATATCGGCGTACCAGAGCCCATTACTGCTCTGGGACAAGTTGACTTTATTTGCGCGTTTTTCGACGACTTCCATGGTGGTGTATATTTGCCTCTTCGTGGTATTGTTCTCGTGGTCACGACGATACTTGCTAAAAACCATGTTTCAGTTGCCAGTGAATATAATGGACAAGCAATGAATCCAGTGAAGGGCACAACATACGCTTTAATCATCTCGATGTGAAAGTCGAGTGCCTCAAAATTGACAGTTTCATCAGCGTTCACGAACCCGGAGTGTTGTTTATTGATTGGGACGGCGCCACCAGTACTGGTCTTTTCACCCGGACGAAGTGTTGCTGCGACTAAAACAGTCAGTGCCAGTGCAACTTCGATTGATGTTGCGAGAGCGAAGCGCATTCTGGAGGAGAAAGTGGCCCTAAGGAATGACAAAAACGACCCAATCTAATACAGAAGCACATGGCAACAGATTGAAATACCAGGATTATCCAATCCCCGGAAGCAATGGCCGCGCCTCACGCTGCCATCCAAATTTCGATGGATCCGAGTCATAGATCACATTGGCAGCGGGTCCAAAGTGCCGGTCTAAATGCAGGATGCGGGCTATGCCCACGGTTTCCTACGAAAAAATCGACTCCGATTTTATGTAATACCAAGGCTCCGGGCACGTCCTCTTGGTACTTACCATCCGTTTTTGGTCGTCTCACTAGGAACCACTTATCCTTGGATGCTTTTTATTTTCTGACTTGCGCCACGATTGGTCAAGATCATGGAGTCTGGACCTCTATGCCAGGAAGCCGTTCAGGGTCAGAGTTTTGCCGTGCCCGTTTTGAACTCTAGTTTTACCTCCCAAACAAATACGGATCACGGTATCTAGTCAGATCGATGTAGCTGGGAGTTACCCGGTCAAACCGGGCAACATCAATCTAACTGGCCCGAGAGCATGTTACAACATGGACCAGATTTCGGGCTGGCCGCGGCAGTTCACCTTGATCTACATATGGTGCCATCAGGTGCCAGCCTGGCGTCCATTTTTAGTCGTCTGGGCTCGGAATTCTCCGGCGACTCAAGATTCCAAGGTCACCTAGTCCTGGACTCACCCAGCACTCTACATATTTTAAGCCGTTCTGCAACGACACGTAGGCAAAACTTCATCGTCGTCCTCTGGCGACAGTCTTTCCGTAGGCAAGGTTGCTGTTGTCGTTACGAGTGAATATTCTTACGAACTACCCGAAATGGTGTGTAAGGAAGACATGTGGCGAAGGAGCATGTGGCATGAGTGGTTATACTTTTGCATTTGGTCTGAACATAGCGACTCGAGTGACGAACATATGATGAAGTGAAACCGTGATTTTCTCTCCCTAACATTCAAATGAGACAAGCAAAGACAGCGGTACCTGAATCTCAACGTTCCCGTCGACACCAGTGGCCAAGCTGTACTAGGTACTAGTGAGCGGAAAGTTGAGAGAATTCATGAGTCATCATTCATGTTTGCAAAATGGCAAGACGTCAATCGCACACACGCGGCCTGTGTGTTTCTTTTCTCCGTTTCATTCATTCATTCATTTTAAAGGGCCCATCAACTCGCACCTCCGAGTTAGTGACTCCTTTTCTCGGTCTCGTGGCAAGTACTAGCATGAGTACGGCACACCACGATGTTCTTGTACCATTTAGTACAGGTCCGCCTCCATGACCAATATTTGCACAAGAAGAAAACTCTATTGGTGTAAGATATGGGCTGTAAGCCTTTGGCGAATTCTTTGACCGTGAACCTGGCTGTACTGCACAACACGACGCGACAGCGGGGACGGAAGCTGATTGATCGTCCATCATGTATAATACTATGATGCTATCATATCTCGCGAGGGTAGGTGGAGACTGGATGCTATGTGTTAAGTAAATACACGTGCCAGTGGCCACCACAAAACCGATAAATGGTACTCGCCAGTGAAACGCGGTGGAAAGCAAGTACTAGTGCAGTACTACGGGGTCTGCATCAAAAATATGTTTCCTGTACTAATGTCGCGGTGTGGTTTCTTTCCTCTGCAGGATGTGGGCGAGTAAACTCCTAGATGGTATGTGAGTAGGGTCGATCATCATGATGAGTATGTGATTCGAGGTGCGCCTACCCTTCGCGGCATCCCGCATAGCTGCAATAATAGCATGTCGGGTGGTGTGAGGTTCATCTAAGGCGCAGGTAAATAAATTTCTAGGCTCAGTGTTCGCCTTTCGATTGGCTGTGTTATGCATGCTAACTTGGTCCGGGATGGCGCTGTTGAAAGGGTGCAAAGCTGGAGTCAAAACGCAAACCATACAGTATTTATGCCTTACAATGTCGGATATAACCAACGCGGAACTGATCCCTTTATACTTGCGCGGTCCATCATTGTTCTCCGAGTCGGTCTCGATGTGGCCTCCTTTTTTTCGTCCAGTTAGGAAAAGCCACGAGGCTTGTTTGACCACGGAACCATTGCCACGCGGAATACGCGATTAGGCCAGGTGGTATGACTGTAACAAACTTTTGTCTTGAGATGGAACGTACGAAAGCCATGTGATAGTAGATGGACTCAAGACTGGGCGAATCGGAAATTCGGGCGTCCGTGACTCACGCGCACGCGGCCAGTTGACTACTATATCCTGGGTTACTAGTAGTAGGTCCGAGCCATGACGAAACCGAGCGCACTTTTAGAAAGGAAAAAATATACGGGTATGTCTTTTCAGATATGAGGCATCCGAGTCCCCATGGCCGAAACTCCAAAGAACACTTGGTTATCTAGGCCACAGCTGAGTATTATGTAAATAGATGACATAGCTGCTACAGCAAGTCACGACTGCGGTTCGTCTACATTTACTTTGGCCATGAGATCTGGCATCCCTGTACTCGTCTCACTCTCCCTGTCGTTTGCATCTGCGTCTGTCCTGTATCCGGGATCGGCTTCGAGTATTAGTCAACAAATCCTCGGGCAAGCCGACTTGGACAAGGGCGAGGTTAACGAAGCGAATATCAACCACCTGTTGGCTGCTCATAACGACGATCCCGTCGAGGTCATGCATTTCATTGATCCCGTGTACGCCGCAACGCTTGAAGAACCACGACTTTTGAAGGTATTTGGTACCGAACCAGTATGGATGACGGAGGGAGACAAGTTGCGGCTCAAGAAGCGGGGTCTTTCATTCATGGATCTCACTGGTCGTGAAGATATCGTCAGGTCGACTATTTCCACTTCTGAGAAACAGACTGGTATGTAGCCCGTTACCAAACTGACCTGATGTATTATCTCGGTCTCTGGGTAATACTGAACCCATCGCTTGCAGAGTGGCCCGGGCTTCGATACCAAGAGAAGGTTGACGCGATCATTAAGACTCTAAATATTGAAGAGATGAAGCACAATCTCCGTAATCTGACGTCCTTTTTCAATCGCTACTACCGTTCCGAGTACGGCGAACAGAGCTCTCGGTGGATTTTTCACACGCTTCTCGAAGTTGGTTTTCCACTTGATGATCTTGCCCGGCGCTGACCGTGCGCTAGATTGCTGCGCATGCGCCCCCTGGCGTACATGTTTCTATCGAGACGTTTACTCACACATTCCCACAACCCTCTGTGATTGCCAGGTTCGAGCCTGTGCATGGACGGACTCAACCAAACCCCGCCATCAAACTACCTCTCATTATCGTCGGTGCCCACCAGGACTCTGCCAACTACAACTTTCCGCTTCTCCGAGCACCCGGCGCAGACGACGATGGTTCTGGAACGGTGACGATCCTCGAAGCGTTTCGAGCGCTTGTCCAGGCTGGTTTCAAGCCTGAGTGTCCAGTCGAGTTTCACTGGTATGCTGCAGAGGAGGGGGGACTTCTGGGTAGCCAAGACGTCGTGGTGCAGTATGTCCTGCAGCGTCGGGATGTTGGTGCCATGATTCAGTTTGTGAGGACACCCACTCCATGTCATAGGATTTCTGGATGATTCTACGTTGAAACTTGTACTTCAGGACATGACGGCATATGTGCCCAAAGGCACCGACCCCGCGGTGACGTTCATCACCACCGACACTGACACGCCATTGACAGATTGGGCCATGAAAATGGCGGCCAACTATACCTCTTCTCCTGTCGCGAGTGCGAAATTATTGTACGTCGTTGCCATGACCTACCGGGTTACGCGGCTGATTTCTATGTGTGAATTAGCGCTGGCGCAGGTTCAGACCACATGTCGTGGCATCGCGCCGGTTTCCCGGCGACATTCGCCACGGAAGGTGATCCGTTCCGCGCAGTCAACCCGTACGTCCATACAGCAGACGACCGGATGGATTTGAAAGATGGCGAGTTTTCGTTCGAGGTGCGTAGTCATCGTCCAGGCTAGCCTTCGATGGTCAAGCTTATATCTGATAATATGAAAGCATGCGCTGGAATTTGCAAAGGTTGCCGTTGGATTTGCGGTCGAGTTGGGGGGATGGAGAAGCTAGACGCTTGGATGTCACTAGACACTTGGTAGTGTTGCTATACCCTCCACATCGCAGTCCCGCCACCGTCCCGTGAGGTGTCAACATCAACTACCGCTCTGACAGTGACTCGTCCCCTGCATGGCAATCTATTGCATCTGTGTGTCGCATTACCGCTGACAGCCACGGCAATTGGCAGATTTGCAAAACCAGATTTGCGATAAGAACGCCGGCGCTTGCTACTTGCTTGCATGGCCATATCCTCAGCTAAGGTTTCATTTGCACTCTTAGGTTCTGCGTATTCCAGCTCATCACAAATAAGGGAAGCGTTAGATTTGCTCAAGCCTGAGGCCTGAGGCGTGAGTAATTCGATCTGTACTCATCCACCGGCTTGCATGCCAGTGAATGCGGTCATAACACCTGACACCTGTTATATGTGCAAGGACGATTACCTGTTTGTAGAATTCAACTGTGGGTCACTGCCTTTTACTGCCATTCTGCTGCAATGGGCCATCGCATACGTCATTGCTTGCCAGTGCAAATTTTAAACCGGTCTTCCAAATAGTGATTGCAGCTCACAATTGGCCATGTACTATGTGTAGAATAAATGACTGGTTTTCCAACCAAAATGGGTCCACCACTCCTCTCTTGATAACATTTGCAGTATAACCATTGCTCTTCATTGTTTACTTCCGGAGCTCGGCGAAAAGGCTATTAGCCTATAATATACCTTATGTACCTTCTCCAAAATAGTAGAATTCAACAGAAATGTCACTCAAACATAGATCCTGCCAGTGGACCAGCTTGGCTCCTAAGCATTAAATTACATTTTGATACATTGAGTGAGCCATGCCGAGCATACACTGAGTCATAAGCTTCATTATTGTGGGTATGTGCAACTTGAATGACTAGGCCATCTGCCATTGTCACTTGCTGTAACCATTACGCCAAAGGACGTTGCCACGTTGGTACTGTCAGAGTTGTAATCGCTCAGCCTGAGTATCCGAAATGGTATATATATTGTGATAACGGGTAAGCGTGGCACAGCATGCTTACAGAATGCCGACTACTGTCCCCATAACCTCCCAATGACAACACTCCAGACCACCATTTTCTATTTTCCTGACCCCAAATATTTGGAATGGGTTGCTTAGTTGAAGGATACCTCGTGACACGTCTACAAAGTTTTTGCGTGCTTTCACCGTCGATCGATCACGTGCATTGGCACGCACCATGAAACGGTGAATTGTTTTCGTACACCATGGCGTAAAGCATTAGATAACACCGCAGCAGCTTCGGCAATTTCAGTACGTTTTTTTCGTGCCTCGCTTACGAAATGATTCCGTAGTCCGTCATTTGGTGAGCCAGTGGCATCGCAGCCATGATCCAACTTATTTCGTCTTTCCCAGCTGCGCCCTTTTCCCCGCTCCCACCTCCCATCCAGTCGACGATGTTCGACCCGTCTCCCATCGCCCGCCGGACCTTTTTGACATCCGCTTATACCAACACACTCAGGCCCCTCTTCCAATGGCTCTCCAAAATCATCTTCTACCCGGGTCTCGTCTCTCTCGTGCTCTTCTACGTCCTATACAGCTTTGTGGAGTACACTCTGACAAATTGGTACTTTGTCGTACTAGGATCCGTCTGGAAGCCCGCGTTTCCACTGAGCTGGCGTATCGTACTCCTCTCACTGTTCGTGCTGCCCGTCTTGGCGTCCATTCAACTCGTGTGGCTCGCGTGGGAGCGTCTGGCGCTTGTTTACCGATGGTGGCGATGCAAAACCGACACACGTTCGAGCCCGTCGCAGGGGTATATGATGCTGGACCGGAGTGAGTCCAGCTCGTTGGAGGAAGGCGCCATGGAGCTATCTGCGGAAGTGGATGAATGTGAGGCGGCATCGGGTGGCGCTGAGCAGGGTTCTCTGCCCCACCCACCATTTCACTGGTTGCTGCAGCTCGCCTTTTGGCTTGCGTTATTATGCGCAAGTCTCTGGCTCGCACTGAGTTACGAGCATGCAGGGGACGTACGCTACCGTCCGTTGATCGAACATGCCAATGCACATCCCAAGAAAGAGGGATACGCAGACAATGGTAAATGCAACCTTGCTGAGGCCTGGATCACTTCAAGTTCACTCACCCACCCCGCAGAACGTATCTTCATTGCCGCCATGTTCTTCGACAATGAACGCGTGATACCCTATTGGTCCGACAGCCTCGTCCAGGTTATCCACTATCTCGGACCAGATAACGTCTTTGTCTCAATCCTCGAAAGTGGGAGCAGAGACCAATCGTCCGCGCTGCTCCGGAAGCTCGACGATAGATTAGATGCCATGGGTGTTGCGAGACGAATATTAACCGAGGATACCTCGATAATCAAGCCGGATAACATGGGTGGGAAGAGTCGTATCGATTTCCTCGCTGGGCTTCGAAATCGCGCGCTCGAACCGTTAGTGGAGATGGGCGGGTACGACAAGGTCGTGTTCTCCAACGATATTTATATCGAGCCGGAAACGTTTGTCGAACTGCTCAAGACCGCCGATGGGGAATACGACATGGCGTGTGGGATGGACTTTGGTCATTTCGGGTGCGCATGCACATGCCGTTTTTTCCCTGGTCCATTCGACACTGACGACGTGCGAAAAAAAGGCTGTATGATCTATGGGTCATACGCGATAAGCAAGGGCGACTTCCCAGTAGCATGTTCGTCCCTGGTTTCTGCGTGAGAGAAAATTGAACGTGGACTCCACCCATCAGATGGCCCTTCTTTTTCGACCAGGAAGACTATGAGGCAATGCAGACCGAGTCGCCGGTGCCGGTATTCACATGCTGGAATGGCATTGTCGTGTTTGCGGCGGACCCCGTTCTACCGATTCACCTGCGGTCCAACGGGACGCGTGGGCACGGTCCAGGGTTGTCGCGGGACCCGCTTCCCTTTGCACTCCCAGCATCACATCCAGCAGCGAGCGATTCTGCGCAGCGCGGGCCGAGTCCCGCGTTGACGCCGCCTATCGGTTTCCGATCGTCTGCGCCCGACGAGTGCTTCTCGTCCGAGTCCTTTTTGTTCTCCTATGATCTGAGACGGCTGTTCGGATTGGAGCGTATATGGGTGAACCCACGCGTGGTCGTGGGGTATCGCTGGCGGTACGTGCTATCCATGTGTTGTGAAACGACGCGCTCACTGGCACGTGTTGGTTCTCGAACGTGGTGCTGGCGTTGGCGTGATGCTCGTGTGGCCCGTGATGCCTGATACGGCATGACACATTGACATACTGTGGTATAACGTTGGACGTGTCATGCGAACGTGATCGTGATGTGTGTTTCGGGCGGCAGATATTACGTCTACTTCAAGTGGCTCGTGAGACACCCCGTGCTCGAGTGGTGGATCGAGAAGGTGTATGACGGGGCGTGGATGCAAAAGGACATCATGGTCATTGGGGATCCAAAGCATCTTTTGCAGTGGGACGGGGGTGATTGTCATCCGTGGTGGTGACCAGCGGGGGTAGGTGATATCCTAGAGCTAGATTTGGCGAGTATTAGTAGCGTATTGATTGTATAGTGTTATTCGGGTTGGGTCTGCTGACTTGGGGACTTGAAGATAATGTTGATACGAACAAATGACAAGGGAAAGAAAGTGGTATGCTCCCTCAGGGTATCACGAGAGTTGTGAGTCCACTAGCACTATCGTCGGGGCAAGTGATCCATCCCACCCTGATATATTCATGGCGCGATGCGGTATATATAGAACTCAGTAATTCTATGCCCAAGTGTCTAGAGTTTGGAAAGGGTTAAAAGATGGGCGGGTACATACATACCAGATTCATCAAGATCCGGCGCATATACGGTGTGCTATCGCCGATCATACAGGCATGTTGTATTGATATCGAGTTCGGCATTATAACCTGATACGGACCCGTATCGTGCAACATCATCTGGGAAACTTGGATGGGGAGAGGGATATCATGGGGATTGTGGGAATCAGCACCGGGCCGAGTTGGGCATGCGGCGTGCTCGGAAGAACGAAACCGAAGTCCCTTCCTGGCTAGCGACGATGTATTTATGGCGCATCTTGACCTTTATCAGACAATTCTGTGCCCGAGGTGTCGAAAACCAATTATGTAAGAGATGATGGATGGACAAAGTACAGGATAGCGCATATATCCTGCGTTATTGCCGCATAATATTGACCAGTAGTAGGTCCATGATGTTGGATCACCGGATAGGATAAAACGAGTCCGATTCTAGCCGAAAAAGGCTCGACTTGAAGTTGCAATCCGAGGCTTTGTGTTTTTGCACGGATACCGCCAGTGGTAGCCGCCGCAACAGAACCCTGGACTCCGAGTCGGACCCGCCGTGTCGGGAAGCATGGGGACTTGAAAATGAATTGTAACCAGTGGCTCAGCCTGACGTGCTGGTAGCGACGGCAGTGTTGCAACTTGCTACATAGAAAACTCCGCACCTCCGAGTTATTGCCAAGCAACTCGTTAATCAATTAATCATATCTGGTCGTATATGCACTTGAGGTGGCCAGCATTGCTCGGCAGTGCAACATAGCATATCTATGGACGCTCGAAAGGGCTTAAATCACTAGCATGCTCTTTGAAATCGTGGATACCAGCGAGTGAGATTGGTCACGGCGTACCGTAAGCGTTGCGTTGGCGCTGCTGGAAGGCAGCGTTGAAGGTGACGGGAAATTATGCACTGGCAGTGGCCGCATGTCGCCGCGCATAATTACAGGTTTAACGTTGTGCCTGGAAGTTGGACTCGAACAAGTACGAAGATGTTTATATAAGCACCTGCACTCCTCTCAGAATCAGATGACCTCACTAGCAGTGCTTTTATCCTTGGGTCAGTTGTGACAAGGACGAGAGTAGGATTGAAATATTGACTACACTTGGTCACCATGGGACTGACTCATGTTGACTATCATGGAATGTCAGTGCAGCATTGCAATGCTAATACTACTACTATGGGTTGTTCTGGAATCTGGACTCGGATGAGAGGCTTCAACTTGTCAAGCTCGCTGAGTTGCTCGCTTGAATGCAATATTTTTTTCGGGGACGACAACAGGGTCGATTTGACAATGACAGCGGGGCCATTCGGTTGGACGCCTCCACATAAGTTGCATCGCGAATGCGACTGCCACTCCATCGCCCAATTTCTTCCCATCGTGCCGGTTTTGTGGATTTTCCCGGAAACACTCGACTCCGCCGGCCATCAGAGCGTTCGAGTGTGAGCGTGCGCTGTTTCCATCTCTGATCTGTTTCGCATTGCCTCTAGTTTTCTTTTTATCTTTCTTTCCTCTTCCTCCACCTTGCCTTCCACCATGTCCATCACACCTGATCCCCTCCCCGACCTTCTCCCATCTATATCCACTAACTTTCCCCATCCACCACCACCATCACCGCCAAAGTGCAGCAGTCCACCTCTAGCAGATACCGTCGTCAGACCCTTCACTTCCCAAGGAAGCACATCTCGTACTCCGCTCCAACTCCTCACGTATGCTTACACCCAACAACATCCCGACGACCGTCCTGCTTCTGCTGGCGGCCTACCCATGGATTCCCACAGTACTAAATTCGGCCCCTACATGTCTGCAAGCGCCCGCACGTCGTATACGAGGGTCGACGTCGATTCCCTTCCCCCGCCCATATATCCCCCCTTACCACCCCTCCCTACCGCATTTGCTCCGCAAGACGTCGCTGTTTTTGCTACCCCTATGGATGCTCCCACGACACCGCCCGATGCAACAGCAACCCCCACGGCAGCGACAACATCTCCAACGCCGGACATATCAACAAACACCGCACAGCCCCCCATCACCGAACCTGTCATCCCACAAACCCCTCTAGTGTCTCTTACTTTCCTCCTCGTCTCCGGTCTGCGTAAGACCCAGACCTTTGAGCCGGAAACAACCATCGGTCGGGTCAAGGAACTGGTATGGAATGCATGGCCTGCGCGTGATGCAGGTCCGTCTTTATTTCCGTTATACGGGATGATCGGTCGTTTTTGACTGATGTTCTTTTGTTTTTCTTTCTTGTGATTCTTTTCGGTCCGGTTCATTCCCCCATTCGCTCTCCTTCTCTTCTCCTCTCTGCTCTGGCCCCATCCAGAGTGGCAAGACGAACGCCCCCCTGCGCCATCGTACCTCCGGATATTGTATCTGGGTAAGATATTGCAGGATGATGACACATTACTCGGTGCGTGTTTGATCCATTTCCTTCCGTTTCCATTCCTCCATTCCTCCTTCCCCGCTTCTCGTACATCTCCGCTGTTAATCGTTGGTGTCTCGGCTTCCCGAGTGCCGGAAAGGCCCCACACGGCTATTTACTGGGAAACTTTGCAGATATCGGCTTCCCAACGTCACTGCCATCTCCATCAGCATCCGCATCCCAGGTAACCCCGACGATTGTCCACCTTTCCGTACGCCCATACGGGATCCCCTCGGATGACCCCTCGCTGAACAAAAAGAAGCGGCTGAGCGTCGCCTTTGGGAGACGGCTCTCGACAGTGGCTGTCGGTGTCGGCGTCGGTGTCAACAATGGACGGGAGGACCAAGAGGACCAAGAGGAGGCGAGGCGCACCGGGTGTTGCACGGGGTGTATCATCTGTTGACATTGCTGGCGCTGTTGGGAACACTGGACACATACATGCATTACACATGCACATCACACGCGGGGTGACCTTGGATGGATCATGTCATGCTATGCGGATGTATGTGTCTGGATGCTTTCTTTTTGTTCGTATCGCCTTTCATTCCTGACTCTAGTATTGCTTTTCTGCTTTTCTCATCTCCGTGTCCCTCGTTTGTATCGTGCTTGTCGTTGCTGCTCTCACTGATCCACTCTGAATGTCTCCCCCTCTGATTGTATTCCTTTTCCCCTCCCATTTTTGTTTTCGGATGGTTGTCGGTGCATACATACAACAACGCATAATGTGCAATATGTACACACACTTCTTGGCTTTCACGATTCCTTAAGGGATCGTCCCGATGGACGGTGATTGCAGTTGATCGCCGCCTAACATGCGTCTTACTGATGGATCGCCAGACGCCGCATGTAGACTTTGAGTTTGGATTTGGCGACCTGCTTCTATTCTCCATGGGGTACGACTGGATCCGAGATATGCACGTATGTCGACTAGTCGAAATTAGACAAGCGATGTCGAGGAGCCTACACGGGTGTCGATAAAACACTCGGTGGTCAGCGACAGATTCTAACCTTGCATGACAGGAAATCGATTCACGCACGATTCGGATCATCCGGTGTCGGTTTATGTCTGTCAGCGCGTACATATGTCAGGAAGACTCACGCTGTGCGAATAGTCCCTTTCGTAAGTAGTATGATGTGACTAACCAGTGGAGTACGGAATCGCTTCCGAGTCGTCCACCGGTAGATCCGTTTGAATCGTGAGACAAGATCTAGAGGTCCCGGGTCCAACCAGGTTAGTAGATAACACTGCGCATACACGCCATGTGCATCATGATCCTGATGGGCCAAGTCGCCGGTAGGCAGTCTCATGAGGAAGACGGTCATTCCTATCTCCAGATGGCCTGAATGCGTAGACGTTGAGGGAAGGGACAAAGTCCTCGCATTCGATATCGGACTCTGGGTCCCTAGCGGCGGCACTACTAGTAGCAGGCATCGTTTGCATTGGCTAGCACGAAAGAAGCGAGCTAAAATCGCGACATACTTCCAAGCATCTAACAGTCCGGTTGAGTAAGCGAGCCATAGGCGAGCATTTCTGTTACTCAAGCATTACCTGGCTTGGTTAGTTCAGGGAGTCATCCCGTTTTTGGGTAGTTCGTATT
>JBBPTX010001094.1:0-12640 GCA_038094595.1 Pulveroboletus aff. annulatus | reverse complement strand
TCACACTAGTTGGGGATAATGCAGTAACCCTTCGCTTGCCATCCTCTATGCGAATCCATCCAACCGTTAACGTATCACGGGTTAAGCCTTATAAAGAAAGGCTTCAGGGACAACCTGTCATCGCTCCTGGCCCTATACAGGTAACTGAGGACTGAGATAATTTATATGAAGTAGAAAGGATCATTGCTAGTAGATTCAAAGGTCGTCGCCTTGAATACCTGGTCCATTGGCTAGGCTATGATGAGACAGATCAAACTTGGGAACCTGAAGATCATCTTCTACTGGGTGCACTTGATGCCATCGGTGATATCCACAGGGAGTATCCTTCTGCACCTTGGAGGTTGCGGATATCTCATTCGGCATTCATACGATGCTTTTACGAACATGAAGATCTCACTATTCCATTGACACACCCTTTTGATCGCCTGGAAGTCGATCTTTAGCCAGGGGGTAGTATTACAGCTATATATTTTTCATCCCTCTCTATGCATTCTCTAACGCTATCTTTATCTTATCAAGGGAAAACCCGACCTAGACACTATGCTAGACACAGGGGATCTACAGGCCCTTCTAGATCTGTGGACTTCACTTTTACTATTTCACCCTTCGCTCCACAGATCACAGCACATATTTAATACATCATGATCATCACAGATCTCACATCAGTCACTCCATCACAGTGATGTGATCCCTTATCTTTAATTACCGTTGACACCTTCCATTCTACCCACCCACAGCAGATCAACGGCTAGTAGCCTCATGTACATATTAATCTCCGTTAACAGGCCGACTCCTCATGTAGATCATGTTGGGCCTAGGGGATGGACTAATGTAGATACGTATCTAGATTGGTATACAACATATATCTACACGTAGAATAGTATATAAAGCGAGACTGGACGGAGCTCAGTCTCCAGTCTAGTTCTCTTGTCCTCTGCCTACAAATCACCCTTAAGATAATACTCTCTCCACTCGACGTTTAGGATAGTGATTGCCTGCAAAGAACTTGTAGTCGCAACAATTATGCTCAAGTGTGTTGTTCTCTCACCATCTTTGAGCATGTCGTCTCATGCCAGTCCTAGATCAAAGGGGTGCTCAAGGAGTTCCAACATGCTGCTAAAGAGAACAAAGATGTCATGCATCTCTCCTTGTCACCATTTACTGGTTCAAAGTTTTCATAGGTCAAGCAGCAGTGCAAATATCCTGGTGGTGATAGCCAACATACTATTCTTGTAAAGGGTCTTGACATGTTGCTTCTCCAACAAAATCGTATCTGGGCCACCACCTTGACTGAGGACAAGGAAGACCCATTCACCCGTAAGGTCTTCTGAGGTGTTGTGTCGATGTAGCACGTTCCAGTTGTTATTGTAATCTCCCTTCACCTAGCATTGTAGTATATCTTATAATACTTTCTATTTGTATTATTTCTCAGTCTCAATGCAACTTCAGCCTTAGGTGTATCCCTAGCAGGTTTTGCCATGGATGTGGCACGTCGTCATTTGTCAGGAGCGGACTGTACAGGGAACATCACGATGGATGTCTGTAGCTAGATAGTCCAAAAGGTTTTATAACCATCCACGAATGACATATTCATTGAACAAAGGGATCAAACTAGACAATGTTAATAATCATGGTCAGGATCAAAGTACGGGCATGTCACTCCCAGCATCCTCTGCAACTCTGTGAGGCAGATGGCACAATGCCGCATGTGGTTCACAAGTTCATGATCCATGTCTGACATCAACTCCATGCACACAAGGACCTTGGCCTCTTCCTCATCTAACTTCTTGAGAGCCACATGGTCAAGTGGTGACTCTATTCCCCATAGATCCTATCACTAAGTGTTACAATCATGATCTGACACTCAGAATAATCACATACCTGAAAATATGTCACCACCTCATCCTTACTAATTGGATCCACCATCCAATCGATCTTGAAGCCCTGCCACCATGCACGCTCAAACCTGGTTCCGTGCTCTGGGCCCCAGCCAGGTAAAATTGCAGGAATGGATGGGATTGAGGTGAAATCCGCAGTCCCCAGATCATGGATCACCTTTGTAAAGATCTCTGCAGGGTTGTTATCTTGTTCTGCCACAAGAAATGCCATATATGCTGCAGGAGGAGATATGCAGCTCATCACGTGGCTGCTATACCACGAGGCAAAGATGTCATATGCCGCCTAATTTATTGAATGCCTTGACATAGTAGAATAGAAACACAATGTATCATTTCCATAAGCATGTTGTGAAACCAATTGGGTGGCAGGTTTGCATCATGGAGTGACTTTAGGTGAAGAACCATGGTGTCAATGTGACAAGAGGCATAGTAAACCATCATTTGAAGAGTCGAGTGAGAAAAGGTCATATCACCAGAGAGCAGATTAGACTTCATGTTGTCCTTTGGAATGCGATGAAAATGCAATGGAGTTAATGGATCAGCCAGAGCGACCACATTGCACTGCTACACCACTACCTTTACATAATGGGATATCTGTTATCCTAACAAGTCCCCGACTCACAGATAATCAATAATAAACCAAACATTACATTTTATGTGCTAAAGAATAAGTAATAGGAAACGATCATTCTCCAGGACTATGATTGCTCCAATGACACCCAGGATTTGTTTTGGTTCCAACTTGGACATCCTAAAGTGTTGTCCTTGTCATGGTCATGGAGAAGCTATTTTTTTTGACAGGCAACTGGCCAGCCAAATCATCACTAGTACTGTTGACTTTACATTGGCTATCTCTTCTTATCATGATGTCTGATTTTGTTCACATTATGCTGGTAGCAATAACACATGAGACTAGAAAATTTCTCAAACTTGGTTCTGCACTCATTATTACGATTCGCTCACAGGACGAACACTTTTTCCTTCCTTTCTCTTTTGGACTAATACTTTTCATTTCTCACACTTAACCTCGTCCTTTCCATGTCATTCCATGACATTCCATACTCCTCGTAAGCATGCTTATCCTCCACCGCGCAGGTACTCCTTTTCTTCTGATCTTCTCATGCTGTATGGGCTGGCCCTTAACATTTCTTTCTCTTGTGTGGTTTTGCTATTGGCTCTCTATTTTCTAACGCCACTTTCCACGCCGGCCCTTAACCACTGTGACATGTAACTGTCACGTTTTTACTTCACTATATAAACCCTTCAACAGGGTCTCTCTTCTTCTTAGCTTAGTTCTACCTATAGTTCGTTGCCTAGTTAGTACTAGCAATCTACTTGCCTTACTCCTCAGTCTCCATTCTACTATTAAGTGAATGCTTTGCACTCGGCTCCACCGCTCTCGTGTGTCTCTACCCTCGAACCTTCGATCCGCTTGTCAAGCTAGATAGCAGTATCCCTCGACCCATCAACACCTTTGACGGTCCCTTTGACCCAGCATCCCCACGGCTGGCCTCAGTGTCATCGTATATACGAACAACCAGACTCCCCCGACCCTACTAGGCATTAGTAGGTCTACGTGCGATCTCACCAACGGTCACGCGTAACAAAAGAACTAAGCTACCTCCTCGTTCGGGTACTATCACATACGCCGCCCACCATAGCTTCTCAATGAAACACTTGAACCACTGATCCGCATTGAAACCCTCGAGAACCTCTGCGTACTTCGCACTCTGACTCTTCTGACATCCCAGATGACCCCAACCAAGCATATTGGGATGAAGACCCCGACAAGCCTTTACTGGACTCAGACGAAGAACTCACTACTCGTCACCTTGCCCACAACTTTTCTACTTCTGTGCAGATACCTCGCCCACAAACTCCCCCGTCCCCAACTCCCAGACGCCAAACCGGCCACATCTTTCCCCCGATTCCCTGTTCCCCATCGCCCACTATGACCATCAAACCCCTTGAACTCCACATCAATACACCAGACAAGTACGATGGTGACTACAAGACAGCCAAGCAATGGTTTGACTCCGTTGCTTTTTACCTCAACATAAACGCTGAGGTATACACCACCAACCCAAAGCGCATCGCTTTTGCACTCTCATACATGACCAAGGGTCCCATGCTCACATGGGCCAACACCTTCCGATCCTCGAAAATTGCAGCCAATGGCTCGATTTCGATGGGATTGTGGTCCAACTTTCGAGATGCCTTCATCTTGGCATTCAAACATTATGACACCACCGGCAACACAATTGCCTGGCTTACCACCACTCGCATGACCACCACTGAGAACGGTGGATACTTTCCCTCGCTCACTGAGTACAATGCTTAGTTCTAGAACCACTATGCCATCGCTGGCATCACCGACGACAACGTCCTAATTGGCTACTACTCAGCTGCTATCCCTGACGCCCTCATGTGCCGAATCCTTGCAATGGAAACGGTCCCCACCACTATAGATGCCTGGTTGAAGAAGGCTGTCACCTTCCAAACCCACATGGAGCACACTCGAGAAATCGCCGCTCGTCACAAAACCCCCACTCGTCATACGTACCATCAATATACTGCCCCCGCCCCTACCAAAGATCCAAATGCCATGGACGTTGATGCCGTCCATCTCCAACGACTCACCCCCGCCGAACGCAAACAATGTCGCAAAGAAGACAGATGCTTCCGCTGCCGCCAGAAAGGACACTGGGCCACTGCTTGCCCCACGTTTACCTCAAACACCCCGAAGCCGAAGAAGGTCGTTCGGAAGGTCATAGAAGTGGAAGATGAGGACAAAGAAGAAGTCCCTCAGCTACAAGAGATTGATGATGAAGACGATGATGAAGGATCAAAGGTGTCTCGTGTCGCCTTTACCTCCCAGGATTTTTGAAATGGAATGCTGCCTCAATGTCAGTAGTTCCTCCTATTACGTGTGCGCCTGTACTTGTATCCACATTCAAGAAATCAATGCGAATCCCTCTACAACTCATTGATCCCTTGCACACTATGAAAACCATCGATACTCGCGCCCTTATAGATAGCAGCACAGATATTAACTGCCTTGACTGGGACTTCGCCCGAAAACACCGACTCCCTCTTGACAAACTCCCAACGCCAATCCCTGTCAACAATGTTGATCAAACCCCCAATGCCAAAGGGGCCATCCGTTACACCGCCTCCCTCTTTATGAACATCAATGGAATTGCTCAGCATGTATGCTTCCACATCATGCACTGCAGGTCCAAGAACGTGATTCTTGAAACGCCTTGGTTACGTCTCACAAACCCCTCGATTGACTGGTTGTCACAAATAATCAACATCTCAGAAATGGTAGATGAGTCACCCTCCCTCTATCATATCCACATCGCCGACCTCAAACGACATGACGATGCTCAATCTCAGGCACCCCCTTCGAAACCACCTCGCCACGTTATGGTCGAAACAGTTTCTGATCATACCCTCTCCACGTTCCTCGATATGCCAAATGGGAACCTCTACGTTTACTGTGCCCTTCACACCAACTCTTGCCAACGGGTCCTCAAGACGGGGTCCTGATACCACCAGACACACCCAAAGCTGGTTGCCAAACTTACCACCACTACAGAACTCATGGCAGCCGCTGAGAAGGCTAAGCCGAGAGTAACACTCCCAGATGCCTACAAAGACTTCACCCCAGTCTTCACCAAAGAGTCCGCCGACTCCCTCCCTCCTTCCAGACCCTACGATCACGAAATCAATGTCAAAGACTTGTTCTCCCCAAAAATTGACAAACTCTACCCGCTCACCCCCAACAAAAGGAAAGCCACCGAAGACTTCCTTGACAAAAATCTAGCTGCTGGCAAGATTCGCCCTTCAAATTCCCCTCAAACATCCCCCTTCTTCTTTGTCAAGAAGAAAGATGGCAAACTTCATCCTTGTCAAGACTACCGGTACCTCAATGAACATACCATCCACGACACCTATCCACTGCCACTAATCTCTGACCTCCTAGATAAACTTAAAGGAGCACATATCTTCACCAAGTTCGACGTTCGCTGGGGATACAATAACGTACGCATAAAAGATGGACATCAATGGAAGGGTGCTTTCCTCACTCACAAAGGACTCTTCGAACCCATGGTAATGTTCTTTGGTATGACTAACTCACCCGCGACGTTTCAACGATTCATGAACGACTCCTTCCACGACATGATTGCCGAAGGATGGTTGATCATTTACATGGATGATCTCCTCATCTTCTCCCCAGACAACACCACCCACACCGACCGCACTCGCCATGTCCTTCAACGGATGACAGAACTCAACCTCCATCTCAAGTTAGAGAAATGCCAATTTGCCGTCCCCGAAGTCGAATACCTCAGGATGATTGTCAAAGAGGGACAAATCGCTATGAATCCCGTCAAGCTGGACGGAATCACTAAGTGGCCTACACCACAAAAAGTCAAAGATGTCCGATCTTTCCTGGATTTTGCTAATTTGTATAGATGTTTCATCCCCGGCTACTCCAACATCGCCCGGCCCCTCATCGACCTCACCAAGAAAACTATGCCTTGGACATGGGACTCTCCTCAACAAACCGCCTTCGAACAACTCAAAGAATTGTTCCTCTGTAAGCCCATCCTATTTATGCTCGATATCTCCCAACCTTTTGCAATGGCCACCGACGCTTCCAAATATGCATTGGGTGGAATTTTGTTATAAACCAATGCGAATGGGGATTGGCACCCCTGTTCTTACTTATCACAATCATTTTCATCCTCAGAATGCAACTATGACATCCACGATAGGGAGCTCTTGGCCGTTATTCGCGGTTTCAAAGTCTGGAGGCAATACCTCCATGGCTCTCCCTTCCCTGTCAAGGTATTCTCCAACCACAAGAACCTCACATACATCCGCCACCCCCAAGACCTCAACTGCCGCCAAGCCCGCTGGCTCCTTGACCTCGCCGATTATGACTATTCCATCACCCATGTCCCCGGTACCCAACTCACTGGTCCTGACATCCTCTCCCATCGCCCTGATCTCCTTCCCCA
Source organism: Pulveroboletus aff. annulatus (assembly GCA_038094595.1). NCBI lineage: Eukaryota > Fungi > Basidiomycota > Agaricomycetes > Boletales > Boletaceae > Pulveroboletus > Pulveroboletus aff. annulatus. Next base: position 5,712 of record JBBPTX010001094.1, on the reverse strand, counting down.
CGAGGACTCTGATAATATCGGGATAACTCTCCTCTCCGACACCCTCTTTGTCCACCTTATTGACTCTGCCCTCTCTAACCACATCGCCTCCACCTCCGCCTCTGACAACCTCGTCCTCCATAAGCTCCAGGAGATCGATGGATCCCTTCCCCCTGCCTTCTGCTCTCGCCTTGCCGACTGGCAGTACTCCGATGGTGTCCTCCAATATCAAGGGCGCGTCTACGTCCCTCCCGACTGTGACCTTCGCTGCACTGTCGTCCAGCGCTCTCATGACCACAACTCCGCTGGTCACCCTGGCTTTCTTAAAACCTGCCAGCTCGTTGCCTTCGAGTTTTGGTGGCCTGGTCTCGCCTCGTTTGTTCGCTCCTACGTTGCAGGCTGCGCTGTGTGCCAGCGCAACAAGGTGAACACTCACCCTACCGTTCCCCCACTCGTCCCCATCCCGTCCTCTTGCTCCCACCCTTTCCAACAAATCTCCTGCGATCTGATCACCGATCTCCCCCTCTCTGGGGGGTTTGACTCATTATTGGTTGTGGTGGACCATGGCCTTACTAAGGGGGTAATTCTTTGCCCTACGAAGAAGTCCATCACCGCGGAGGGCGTAGCAGCGCTCTTCTTCCACAAAGTCTACCTCCGTTTCGGACTCTATGAGAAAGTTATCTCAGATCGTGGTCCGCAGTTCGCCTCCGCCTTCGTCAAAGAACTGGGCTGACTTCTCAACTATGATCTTTCCCTCTCTACTGCCTACCACCCTCAGACCGACGGTGAAATCGAATGTGTCAACTAGGAGGTCGAAACGTACCTCCACATCTATTGCGGAGATCACCCCTCTACTTGGTCTGATCACATATCTCACGTGGAATTCACACATAATCACCGACCTCATTCCATCACTGGCAAATCCCCATTTTACCTCATGATGGGATACAAACCCCGTGCCCTTCCCTCGGTGATCGCCAAAACTAACATCCCTGCCATCGAAACTCACCTCAAAGAGCTTACCGCCCTACGAGACGAGGCCCTCGCATCCCATGAACTTGCGTGACAGGTCATGGCATCCAGGTCTAAGTTGAAATTCGTGCCTTTCGAAAAAGGGCAGCGAGTTTGGCTGGAGGCCAGAAACCTTAAACAGTCCGTCCAAGATCCGAAGTTCACCGCAAAACGAGAAGGCCCTTTTGTTATCTCTGATGTTATCTCCCCCGTTTCCTATTGCCTCCGACTTCCACAAACGTGGAAAATCCACAACACATTCCATGCTTCTTTGTTATTGCCCTATCGCGAAAACGACGTCCACAGCCCGAACTTCCCCACACCACCTCCAGATCTTGTCGAAGAACAAGAAGAATACGAAATAGAATGAATCATATGGCATTGAGGTATGCCGTCGGCCCGTCAGTAGCTGATCCGATGGAAAGGGTATTCCACCGAAGAAGAATTGTAGGAACCCAAACGGAATCTGAAACACTTGTCAGAGTTACTAGAAGACTATAAAAAACGACACCCCCGCACTTTCTCTCTCTTATCTGCTCGCTCACCATGCCACAGATAAACCCTCTCCATCTCATTCTCATGGCTATCGAATTCACTAATGTCGACACCCCCACCGTCACACCCACTACCAACCCCAACTCCATCCATCTTCCCACTACCAACCCTGAGAGGGTCTCTCCTACTCTCCCCACCACCCCACAGCCTGTCAACTTCGCCACTCTTATTGGTGATGTTCCCCAGTCCCATGTCTCCCCCGTCTCGGGCAGGATCCAATCCTCACCGTCGTTTACTCCTCCGCCCCATCGAGAACCTTCTCCTGGGCCCCCCTCATTCCTAGGTGTCCATCGCCCCCAACTCGTCCGTGCCCCTAGTTCGGACTCTTTCGTCGCTCACTCCGGATGGGACTCCCAAGTCCCCTTAGATGTCTCTCACCACTGCCACACCAACCAGCTTTGGGAAGAACAGTTTACCAATGAGCATTACGTTCGTTTCCATACACTTATGTCTAACGACCACCTTCGGGTCCCTATTAGTGTTTATTCTACCAATGGCTCACCCATCTTTACTTGGTTCGAATCCGCGATGCAGTTAAACCACATTGCTGCCTTCGTCTCCAGCTCTGACCCGGTTTTCCCTCATACCACGCTTGGCAGGACCATGCAGGACTTTATCTACCATGCACACTACCAGTTGTACTCACACGCCTTCCAAATGGGTTACGACTCCTTCTTGACATTGATAACCACTTCTGAGATCTCGCTACTGCTGGTTGAGGACTTGGCAATGAAGTCTTATGGGATGGATTGCCCATTCACCGGCAAACACTCAATGACTGGTGGACTGGTCGAAATGGCAGAGATCGCATATACCCCGGACACCTCCATTTCAACCAGTGGTGCTTCCAATGTCATTGTCTGGGACACACTCAATTGTCTTGCCCGCAACACACCTGTACAGGGTGTCATCGCCGTGCTCCTGGACATTCTCTAACCTGCTGCCCGGGAATATCCTGCCCTCTCACTTCCCGACTCTCCTCTCCCCGCGCTCAGTCCTCCTCTACACAGACGTCCACATCTCACTGCACCCAAGCCGCGTTCCGCAATGGACAAATTGTCTGTTGAGCCACCCCTTGCCGTACCTCTCGTCAGTCCTCCTCCTCCTTCTCTCAACAATCTTACCATCCGGCACCATCCTCGCCTCGCGCCCCTTCTCCTTATGAGGATGGAGACGAACTAGACGATGTCGGCTACGCCAACATCACCAGCTCCCCAGGACCTGCTTTCAGGGACTTGTAAGGAATCCTTGCCATAGCTTCGGGTTACTAAGGGGGTAATGTTACGATTCGCTCGCAGGACAAACGCTTTTTCCTTCCTTTCTCTTTCGAACTAATACTTTTCATTTCTCACGCTTAACCTCATCCTTTCCATGTCGTTCCATGACATTCCATACTCCTTGTAAGTGTGCTTATCCTCCACCGCACAGGTACTCCTTTTCTTCTGATCTTCTCACACTGTATGTGCCAGCCCTTAACATTTCTTTCTCTTGTGTGGTTTTGCTATTGGCTCTCTATTTTCTAACGCCGCTTCCCACACCGGCCCTTAACCACTGTGACATGTAACTGTCACGTTTTTACTTCACTATATAAACCCTTCAACAGGGTCTCTCTTCTCCTTAGCTAAGTTCTACCTACGGCTCGTCACCTAGTTAGTACTAGCAATCTACTTGCCTTACTCCTCAGTCTCTGTTCTACTATTAAGTGAACGCTTCGCACTCGGCTCCACCACTCCCGTGTGTCTCTACCCTCAAACCTTCGATCTGCTTGTCAAGCTAGACAGCAGTATCCCTCGACCCGTCAACACCTTTGATGGTCCCTTTGACCCAGCATCCCCACGGCTGGCCTCAGTGTTGTCGTATATATGAACAACCAGACTCCCCCGACCCTACTAGGCATTAGTAGGTCTACGCGCGACCTCACCAACAGTCACACATAACACTCATCACTATCTTTTTGCACCTGGTGTCAGTTCACTGTGTGCTGATGAGTGAGAGTCTAACATGGATGGTGTGCAGTTGGTTCGTCGTCACTGGTTTGAGTCGTTATCGTTGTCATGACGTGCAAAGTTTATGAAGTGTCAGCAATGTGGCAAGTCATTTAGTATGTATGTATGCACCTCCCTTGTCCCTCCATGTTCCTTCAACTTGCATCATCGTGCATAGTTGAAGCTGTTGCGTTGTCATTGCCATGTTCTCATCATGGGTTTGCCCAATTGTCCTTGTCATCCCCATACAGGTATGGTGTGGCCTGTGTGCTCAACATCATTGTGCTCATCTGGATGTGGTAGGTGATGTGATGCCACATGTGGCAACAAGTCGTCATTGTTGTGTAGAGGCCTGTGCGCAGAGCCTTGTCGCTGGGCGGGTTGTTGTTGAACGCATGCAGTTGTGTGACCAGCAGATTCATCATTGCCTTTGGGCGGTGTGGGGGGATGTTACGTGTGGCCTGGGTAAGGTCGCACGTAGACCTGCGATCAGCTTGCTTTGAGGGAAGCCGATGATTCAACCGTTGGGGACAACGGCGGGGACGGCACGAGAGGAGTGCCCGAGGGGTCGAAGAGACGTCGAGAGGGTGTCTCGGACGTGCAGCGTTCACTCTAGAGTCGAATGGGAGACTCGCAGATGTGAGGGTCAAGGGAAGCTTGGATTCACGAGGTAAGGGACAAGCCAATACACAGGTAATATCAAAGCTAAGGGAGAGGCGTAAGGCCAGATCGACTGGTATATATAGTGAAAGGTGACATGTGACAGTAATGGTCACAGGGTCAAGGGCAAGGGTTAAGGGCCGGCGTGGGAAGCGGCAATAGAATGCGAAGGAAGGCCATAGAAGGCGTAAGAACCACGCGTGAGAAGGGAACACGAACATGCCGGTGCATGCGGCAAGAGAAGGTGAAACACGTGTGTGATAAGGCGACACGAGGGAGATAAGTGCACAAGAACACATAAGTAAGATAACGTACGTGTGACGAGACCTCGGAGAGCCGAGGGGCAAGGGTAAAGGGTTGGCGCGGGCAACCAGAGAAGAGCAGAAGTGTGAGCGTGCGTGCAGGGTGAAGCAAAGAAAAAGAAAAGGGGCGTGCCCAGCACGATGAATCGTAACATTAGCTCCTGACTGCGTCCGAAGCTACTGCGAGGACACACAAGCTAGGTGTCCGGGGGTGGAGGTGGAGCTTTGAAGGAGAAGCTCCCGAGGAGAGGAGTGGGGGCGGGGGTGGACAGGGGAAGGCGCGGGGCGTCGAAGGAGGGAAGGTTGCAGGTGTAGGCATCTAGATCGAGGAAGAAGGCGTCGTATCCCGACTGGAAGCCGAGATGGAAGAGACGGAGGCAGGCGCGGTAGAGACGATCTAGGACGGCGCAGTGGATATAGTCCGTGGGGAGGGCGTTGCGCAAGGAAAGGAGCGTGGCGACTCTGTTGAGTTCCATGGCTACGTCAAAGAAGGCGGCGAGGGGAGAGTCGAGCGACGTGTATATCTCGACAGGGAGTTCTAGGTCACGGGTGGCAAAGATCTGGCAAAGGGCCAGATATCTCTGGTCTGAAAGGAGGTCGTCGTGAAGACGCGTGGTGTGACGATGGGATGGGGGCGGGATCGAGGGACGAGAGTCAAAGGGAGACAAAGACAAAGACGACATGTTGCGGGGCGAAGGGCAAGGTGTCGTGAGAAGGCTTTAAGCGATGTTGACCACTTTTAAGTAGTTGAGGAAGGAGTTCCGCGAGGCGTCGCGGAGTTTCTTAGCAGCCTGCTTTCGAAGGTTCTTAGGGTTCGTCAGTGACTCGGAGGGTGAAAGCGAATGTGATGACTCAATAGAGTCCGTGGCGCAAGGGGAAGACGGCAGTTTTTCTTCGTGCTGAGGAAGTTCCAGGGGTTCGTCCCGAAGGACCGAGGGGGTGTCCCGAGGGACCGAGGGTGCCGGTAGGGCCAAGGGTAGTTTATCCTCATTGCGGAGGGCGTTCTGTGAAAGAACCAAGGGTAGTTTATCCTCATTTCGGAGGTCGTTCTGTGAAGGGTGGGGCGGGGATGAGGGAGAAGGGGAAATTACCCCCCTACTAAGGACGTAGCCCCCTACGGCCAAAGGCGGGGGCAGTGGGGAGGAGAAGCGAGTGCGTGGGAGGCGCACGCGGGCAATGGAGACGGTGGGGACGCGGGGAGGGAGTGGGCAGGAGCGGAC
>JBBPTX010001093.1:0-12650 GCA_038094595.1 Pulveroboletus aff. annulatus | reverse complement strand
TAGTACCATAGCGTTGGGATAGGAACCATGCACAGGGCGGATAAGAAGAGCAGAAAGGGGAACCTGTGCTATGGTAATACAATAAAGGCGTGAGGGTCCAAGAGATAATGGGGAAAAGAGAAGAAAAACGTAACAGTAGCTGTGCCCCTTCATCATAGATTGTGACTTTGGATGATGTTGTCCTTATCCGCTCCAGGGATATCATAGTTATTCCTTTGTTATCGTCTTCTATGCCTTGTGCGTGATCTTCTCTTCTAGAGAGAGCATCTGCCTTTGCATTTGATGACCCTGGTTTGTACACAAAGGTATAGTTAAATCTAGATAAATATTGTGCCCATCTGGCCTGTCTTCTGAACAGATCTTGTGCTTTCATAAAGTATTGGAGGTTTGCATGATCATTCCATACTTCAAATGGATGTTCTATTCCTTCTAGATAATGACACCATTGTTCTAACACTCTGATGATGCTCAACATCTCTTTATCTGCAATAGGATAGTTTCTTTCTTCTGGCGACATCGAGTGCGAACTAAAGGCTACCAGATGCCATTTATCTTCTTTTAATATAGATAGTACTGCTCCTGTTGCGTAGTCAGAAGCGTCTGTTTCCAATCGAAATTGACAATCAATGTCCGGATAGGTGAGAATAGGAGCCGTGGTAAATCGTTCTTTTAATTTATCAAAAGTGTCTTGCTGTAGAGGATCCCATTTCCAAGGGACATCTTTCTTTAGGAGATCGTTCAGAGGTCTAGTGACTTGCGCATATCCTTCTATAAAACGACGATAGTAGTTGGCAAGACTGAGGAAGCTTTGCACTCCTTTTACATTGGTAGGTGCTGGCCAATCTAAGATGGCATCGACCTTCTTGCAATCCATCTTGATCCCGTCTTGTCCCACGACCATCCCCAAATAGTCAACTTCTTTCTTGAAGAAGTGGCATTTCTCTGGTTTGGCAAAGAGATCATTTTCTTCTAGATGCTTTAGCACTTTCTTAACAATTTCTGCGTGCTCTCGTTCGTCGTCTGTCTTGGTGAATATCATGACATCGTCGATATAGACTACCACGATGTCTTCCATATCTGCAAATAATTCGTTCATTATGGTTTGGAAGGTGGCCGGGGAATTGCACAATCCAAAGAACATAACCAGGGTTTCGAAGGTTCCTTTGTGTGTGACAAAAGCTGCTTTCCATTTGTCACCTTCTTTGATGCGTACATTGTTGTATCCCCATCTGAGATCCAATGTGGTGAATAGTTTAGCCCCTTTTAATCGGTCTATGAGTTGCGAAATGAGGGGAAGAGGATAGTTGTTTCGTACTGTCTGCGAGTTTAGATAACGATAATCTTGCATCATACATTTTCGTCCATCTTTCTTTGGTACGAAGAAGACTGGCGATGTCTAAGGAGATTTAGAGGGTCTGATGTATCCTTTTGATGACTGATCTTCTAGCCAGTCTGATACTTCCTTTTGTTCATCTACACTCAGGGGTATAAGCCTTCCTTTCTTCGGTTGAAAATCCTCTTTAAGATCTATGGCATGATCTCAAGACTTTCGTGTAGGCATTCTTGTTGATGCCTTCTCTTCGAATACTTTAAGATGCTCGTGATAACATTCTGGCATGAGTTCTGCCGTGGATTTCTTCTGATCCATAAGGGATTTAAGCTTCTCGTCCACCACTTGGCCTATTCTAATATTTCGTTCTTGTTTTTCATTTTGCTCTTTTTCTAATGTTTTTATTGTTTTGTAGACTTTATATTGAGCTTCCTGCTCTTCCTTCTCTAAGAGCCTGAGATAGACACTTTTGTCTCTCAACTCCCAACATTCTTTTCCACAACTTCTTAGTTTGATTTCTTCAGTTTTCCAATTGATATCTGGATTGTGTTTCTTCAACCAAGAATAGCCAATCACCATTTGGTTCTTTCCTAGGCTGGTGACTTCTGCTTCGACTATTTCTCGGTGTCCTTTGTAATCTAATAGGAGAGAGGCAATGTGCGTGATCTTGCCTACTTTGTTCTGTGTCCCGTCTACGTTATAGACAGTAAGGGGTTGCGCTAATTGCCTAAGTGGAAGTGCATGTTGCATGACAAATACATTATCTTCAAAGACGCAATTTGCGCCAGAGTCCAAGAGTGCTGATACTGAAATGAAACTGTGATCAGTATTTTTAGGTTTTACCTTTATCTTCATTTTTAGTTCGTTGTCTATTTTGAGTGATCTACAAAAGATTCCTTCGTCTGGGATTTGATCTGCAGGGGAGATCGAAGGGTTAGCTTTCTTTGAAAAGGAATTAAGCACCGGTGTAACACCCCAGCCGAGCCTCTGAGAGGACTCCTCTATCGGCAAAGAAGAAGATATAATAGTGTAAGGCGCTGCTTCCATATCGTAAACATGTAGACTAGAGAAACGATTGTCTGTTGGAAAGTGTACCTGCTTACGCTTACCTTCGCTTAGATCAGGCCCAGTTTCTGAATCTAAGCTTTTTCTTTTTCCGATTTCCTGTTCTCGGTGTCTTCGACGTCCCTGAAGAACGCCCTTGCTTCTTCAAAGACATGCCCCTTATTGCTGCCGTGGGGTCATGCCTCTTTCCTTTCTCAGCTTGCGTGCCGGGTGTGTAAATGTGTTCAGTGCTTTTAACGTCATCCGAAGACGTACTTCTTATCTGCCTTCGTTGGCAGTCTTTCTTGTGGCCGTTTGACCATCCACAAAGATTGCATTTGGTGGAAGGTTTTTTGCATTGTTGGGCGAAGTGACCTGTTTCGCCACAGTTGTAGCATGATTTGGCTCCTTTCTGAGCCGCGCTGATATTCATCGCATTTGGATCTTTGGGCTTGGGTCCGAACCTGAATTGTGTTCGTCCTCTGATAAGATCTAAACTTTCAAGGCGATGTCCCACACTTCTTAACGTCTCCATTGTTTCATGAACCGTTGTTTTTCTCAAACCATTTTTCCAGATATAGTCCATGATGTATCTCTTGACGTTTTGTTCTAGGAAATATACCCCATGTGGGTCTCCTAATTCCGCTTTTTCGTATTCTGCATACCATTTTACAAGGAAATCATCTATTGGCTGCGTGTTTCCTTGTTTCATTTCGTTTATTTTCTTTACGGCCCTGTATTTTACATTGCTTCCTCTAAAGAGATCTCTTAATTCTCCTTTGAGGTCTGCCCAGCTGTATCCTTGATTCGTGAAGAGTCTCTGCAATCTTAATTGGGCAAAGGGTCCTGCTCTTGGCCCTTTTAACCTTGACAGTACTGCTAAGATTGCGTCACCACTTTGTGGGGCTATTGCGTGCTGGTTGATGAGAATCCAGGATTGGATTTTTGCCCACCATTCATCAAATTTGGTGAACGACCCATCGAAATCTCCTGGATCTGTGAAGACTTCTACTTTTCGTGATGTGTTGATAGTAGGTTTTGTTTGTGTTGCCTCAGATCTGCTTGGGGTCAGTTGTCTTGTCGGTGGTCTGGGTTGTCTAGTTAAAGCTTGGATCATTTGTTCGATTCTTGCCACCGTGTTCTTTAGTTGTGCAATCTCGTTACTGAGATGATCATATCGGTTATTTTGTGTTTGTGCAAATTGTGCAATCGCTTCTAGGTGATTGGCTCCTGTGTCTGCAAAGGTGATATGGAGGTCGTTGGCTGAAATGGGAATGAAAGACATTGTGATTTGAGAGAAGTGGTAACTAGTATTTGTAAGATTTTCTTTGTTGTACCCTTAACTGAATACGACTGCCTCTGTCGTTCCTCTTTGTTGTTCGTTCACAATGTTGTCTCTTAACTCGTGGCTGATCCTCTACGTTTGCATATAAAGCTTTGAGGCTTTCTTCTCTGTATCGTCTTCTAGCTAGGACGATTTCTTCTTCTGCACGTGCTGCTCCTATTGTGGCGTTTAGATGAATGTTACGTGGTTCTTCTGGCCACACAAAAGGGTCTGCTGAGGGGCTTCTTAATGGGGTAGTCGGGTACTGTAATGATGCTAAGTTGGTGGTGGGGCTTAAACTTTGATGTGATAGCATGGGGTTCCAATAGTAGGTATCTCTGGTGAATCTGATATCTGTGGCGATGACGTCTATGTCACCTCCATTTCCGAAGCTGTGGGGTTGGAGATCTTCTTCGACTAATCTCCAAAATTCTTCTTCTGTGGCTGCAACTTTGGGCCAATCATTTGGGTCTACTTCACTCCCTGTACTCACTGTTGTGGACAAGTTCTCCCTGGGCTCTACTATGGGTTCTCCTTGTGCTACTGGTACTACAGCTATTTCCCAAGGTCTGGCGGTGTCAATGTATGGGAGATAAGATTGGAAAGGAAGAAGGGAATGGTGAAAAGAGATGGTCACTTGATAGCAGCCCCTGTTAGTGCTTATCCTAGAGTGACTTTACAATGTGCTCACTTGCTAGAGCCTAAGAGGAGCAAGCGAGAGGCTTGTAGCACATTCGTTCAATAGTGATTGGGTGAAAGGTTGAAGACAGTCTAGTTCTAGTGTTGCAACTATAATTTCTTGCAGGCAATCACTATCTTATAGACGTCGAGAGGAGAGATTTATCTTAATACCACTTGTAGGCAGTGGACAAGAGAACTAGACTAGAGACTGAGCTCCGTCCAGTCTCACTTTATATACTACTCTACATGTAGATACATGTTGTGTACTGATCTAGATACGTATCTACATAAGTCCATCCCCTAGGCCCAACATGATCGACATGAGGAGTCGGCCTGTAACGGAGATTAATAAGTACATGAGGTAGCCAGCCGTTGATCTGCTGTGGGTGGGTGGAATGGAAGATGTCAATGGTAATTAAAGATAAGGGATCACATCACAGTGATGGGGTGACTGATGTGAGGTCTGTGATGATCACGATGTATTAAATATGTGCTGTGATCAGTGGGGCAAAAGGTGAAGTGCTGAAGGTGAAGCCCATCGATCTAGAAGGGCCCGTAGATCCCCTGTGTCTAGCACAGTGTCTAGGTCAGGTTTTCCCTTGATAAGATAAAGGATGCGTCTGTATGCACAAAGTAAAGATGAAAAAGATGAAAAATATATAGCTGTAACACTTGGCATGGACAGAGTTTGCCATCTTTCTTTTTGACAAGAAGAACGGGGACACTTGGGGAGAGTTCAAGGGGTGGATCTTGTCTGTGGCAAGGTTTTCATCAAGAAAATATTTGGTGGCTTTCTTTTTGTCGGGGGTGAGTGGGTAGAGTTTGCCAATCTTTGGGGTGAATGAGTCTTTGATATTGATTTCGTGGTCGTATGGTCTGGAAGGGGGAAGAGAGTCGGCAGATTCTTTGGCGAAGACAGGTGCAAAGTCTTTATGTACATCTGGTAGGGTAACTTTTGGTTTGGCCTTCTCGGCGGCTGCCACGAGTTCCGTAGTGGTGGTGAGTCTGGCAACTATCTTTGGGTGAGTCAGATGGTATCAGGAAACAGTCTTAAGAACTCGTTGGCAAGAGTCGTTGTATAATGCATGACGGATATAGAGATTTCTGTCAGGCATGTCTAGGTAGGTAGAGAGGGTGTGGTTAGGGACAGTTTCGACCATGACATGGCGAGGTGGTTTCGAAGGAGGTGCCCGAGGCTGGGCATCATCATGTCACTTGAGATCGGCGATGTGAATATGATAGAGAGAGGCGGATTCATCTACTGCTTCTGGAATGTTGATCGTTTGTGACAACCAGTCAATGGAGAGGTTCATGAGTTGTAGCCAGGGCATTTCGAGAATCACATTCTCAGACCCGCAATACATAACATGGAATTGTATGTGTTGGGCAATTCCATCGATATTCGTGAATAATGAGGAGGTGTAGCGGATGGCTCCTTTGGTGTTCAGTGTTTGATCTATGTTGTTGACTGGGATAGGAGCAGGGAGTTTGTCAAGGGGGAGTTGGTGTTTATGAGCAAAGTCCCAGTCTAGACAGTTGATATCAGCTCCGCTGTCAACGAGAGCGCAAGTGTCGACGGTTTTCATGGTGTGTGAGGGGTCAATGAGTTGCAAGGGAATTCACATTGACTTCTTGGATATAGATACAAGTACAGGGACACACGTAAGGGGGGGGGGAACTACTGACATCGAGGCAGCGTTCCGTTTCAAAAATCCAGAGGGGTAAAGGCGACACAAGACACCTTAGGTCCTTCATCGTCATCTTCTTCGTCGATCTCTTGTAGTCGAGGGTCTTCTTCTTCGTCCTTGACTTCCACTTCTATGACCTTCCGAACAACCTTCTTCGGCCTCAGGGTGTTTGAAGTGAATGTGGGGCAGGCGGTAGCTCGGTGTCCTTTCTGTCGGCAGCGGAAGCATCTGCCTTCTTTTCAGCATAGTTCTCATTCTGCGGGGGTGAGTCAGGGGAGGCAGATGGCGTCAATGTCCATAGCATTGGGGTCTTTGGCAGGGATGGGGGCAGTGTACTGGTGGTATGTGTGGCGCGAGGGAGTTTTGTGGCAAGTGGCGATTTCTCGAGCACGCTCCATGTGGGTCTGGAAGGTGACAGCTTTCTTTAGCCAGTCATCGATAGTGGTGGGGACTTTCTCCATGGCCAAGATGCGGCACATGAGGACTTCAGGGATTGTGGCTGAGTAATAGCTGATGAGGACGTTGTGGTCGGCTATACCAGTGATGGCATAGTGATTCTGGAACTGAGCGTTGTACTCAGTGAGTGAAGGGGAGTATCCGCCATTCTTGGTGGTGGTCATGTGAGTGGTGGTGAGCCAGGCAATTGCGTTGCCAGTAGTGTCATGGTGTTTGAATGCCGAGATAAAGGGATTGCAGAAGTCAGACCATGAGCCCATTGAAATTGAGCCATTGGGTGCAATCTTCGATGCTCAGAAGGTGTTGGCCTAGGTGAGTGCAGGGCCTTTGGTCATATAGGAGAGTGCAAAGGCAATGCACTTGGGGTCAGTGGTGTAGACCTCAGCATTGATGTTGAGGTAAAAGATGACAGAGTCTAGCCATTGTTTGGCTGTCTTGTAGTCGCCATCATACCATTCAGGTGCGCCAATGCGTAGTTCAAGGGGTTTCGTAGTCATGGCGGGGGATGGAGGATGAGGGATTGGGGGAAAGATGTGGCTGGTTTGGTGTCTGGGTGTCAGGGACGGGGGGGTCTGTGGATGAGGTATTTGCACAGAAGCAGAGAAACTGTGGGCAAGGTCGTGGGTAGTGAGTTCTTCGTCTGAGTCTAATAAAGGCTCGTTGGGGTCTTCGTCCCAATATGCTTGATTGGGATCGTCAGGGGTGTCAGAGGAGTCAGAGTGCGAAGTATGCAGAGGTTCTCAAGGATTCCAACGTGGATCAGTGGTTTGAGTGTCTTGGGGAGAAGCTATGGTGGGTGGCGTACGTGATAGTACCCGAACAAGGAGGTAGCTTAGTTCTTTTGTTACACGTGGCTGTGCGTATGGTCATGCGTAGACCTACTAGCGCCTAGTAGGGTCAAAGGTTCAGTCGTTCGTATATACGACGACGTGGGGGCCAGCCGTGGGGATGCTGGATCAAGAATACCATCAAAGGATTTGACGGATCAGAGGTTACTGCTGTCTAGCTTGACAAGCGGGTTGATAGTTCGAGAGTATAGAGACACATGAAGGCGGTGGACCAAGTGTGAAGTGTTCACTTAATAGTAGAACAAAAACTGAGGAGTAAAGGCAAGTGGATTGCTAGTGCTAACTAGGTGACAAGCTGTAGGTAGAACTAAGCTAAGGAAGAGAGGCGAAAGGCCCTGTTGAAGGGTTTATATAGTAAAATAGAAGTGTGACAGTTATGCATCACAATGGTTAAGGGCTGGCGTGGGAAGCGGCATTAGAAATAGAGAGAACAATAGAGAAGCCACGCATGAGAGGGAAAAGTTAAGGGCTGGCGCATTCGGCATGAGAAGAGCAGAAGGAAAACGAGTACCTGCACAGTGAGGAATAAGCACACTTACGAGATATATAGAATGTCGTAGAACAACATGGAAGGGTGTGAGTTAAGCGTGAGAAAGTAAACGATTAGTCCGAAAGAGATAAAAGAGAAAAAGTGTATATCCTGCAAGCGAATCGTAACAATGTGAGTGATGATGATGATGATGATGACAAATCTATTATGTCCTCCCAGTCATCTCCATCAAACCCAAAAAACATCTTGTGCTCCTCCTCCATTAGATCGAGTGTTGTTGCTGCCACTTGCTCCAGTATTTGTAGGATCTCATGTTGAGTTGAATGATATGGCATGGTTGTGGGCACAAACAGTCTGAGTTGTAGGAAGAATCTGCTTTTGATACATGACACCAGTCTATTTTTTGTACTTGTATCAATTCGGCCGCCATCTTACTTTCTAAATATGGCTTTGTTCTTTGCAGTTAGTGCCAAGGCGTCAGAGGTTTAACTGAGCTAAAGTTCCAGGTGTTCTTGCTCTACATCCAATAGTCCAGTTGAGTAAGTGAGCCATAGGCAAGCATTTCTGTTACTCAAGCATTACCTGGCTTGGTCAGTTCAAGGAGGCATCCTGTTTTTGGGTAGTTCATATTTGAGCTGTGTTCCAGCCACCATTGCTGTGTAAGTCAAGTGTAGATATGTAGATAATCGATAACACCTTAGCATAATAGCGATTATATCCTTAGACATGTCAACAATCTAATACACAACTAGTTCACCGGTTGTCGTTGAGACTCCCCCTTCACCATCATGTCTGCCTGCATCTGTGTTAGCCAACTATTAGCTCCAGCGTCCTTTCACATCGTTTTGATCACATTCATTACATCAATGTAGTTGTCATGCCAGTTTTCATTTGACATGGAGATCTCTTCAAAATATCCGTCTTTGAACTCCCTAAGGCATGAATGTATACCTGTCGCAGCTAATGCAAACACCTGGTCCAGGTTGTTGTCCTGCACATACTGATGAAGCCGTTGAGAGTTGAGGAAAATGTTACATGTGGCCGTGGATTTGGTCGCATGTAAACCTACTAACGCCTAGTAGGGCCAAAGGTGTAGTCGTTCGTATTGACAACGACGTAAGACCAGCCGTGGGGATACTGGATCCAAGTACCGTCAAGGGCGTTTTGACAGGTTCAAAGGGGTAACCATTGCCTAGCTTGGCGAACGGGTCAAGGGGTCGAAGGTTGAGACACACGAAGGCGATAGGGCCGAGTGTGAAGCGTTCACTTAATAGTAGAATGAGGACTGAGAAGTAAAAGCGAGTAGATTGCTAGTGCTAACTAGGCGACAAGCCGTAGGTAGAACTAAGCTGAGGAGAGCAGGTGAGGGACCCGTTGAAGGGTTTATATAGTGAAGTACTAGACGTGACAGTTACGTGTCACAACAGTTAAGGGCCAGCGTAGAAAGCAGCGTTAGAATAGGAGGCCAATAGCAAAACTACGCATGAGAAGGAGACATTAAGGGCCGGCACATACGGCGGGAGAAGATCAGAAGGTTGAGAGTACCTGCGCAGTGGAGGAATAAGCACGCTTACGGGAGGTATAGAATGTCGTGGAACGACATAGAACAAGTGAGGTTAAGCGTGAGAAATGGAAGGTATTAGTCCAAAAGAGAAAGTAAGGAAAAAGAGTTCGTCCTGCGAGCGAATCGTAATAGAAAAGGCAGTCGATTACCGTGTCTTGAAATAGTTTCATTGTAAAAATGTCTGTCGTCTTGATGGTACCATCAGCCTGCACATAAATTTAACATACAAGTTCATACACTGCTATACCAAGAATGAACATACCAATGCAAATTTCTTCAGGTATTCAAGATCCTTCAGCAAGTCTCTGATGCTAGATCGTTTGTGGTCGATCTCAGGTTCATCGAGTGCAAGTCGAAAGTTAAAATCACGCTGAACACAAGAAGAAACATATGTTTTGAAGGTTCGCTGAACCATGGCCATCACGTCTGTAATGGCAGAGTTTATGTTCAACTCCCCAGGACTGATGCGTGCTGCTTCAATGAAGATCAGCATTATTGTGATGTGACTTTAAGTTGAGGAATAAAACGCTGTCACTTGCTGTTGCCAAGTACTTTTGTTGTCATAGTTTGAATCACGGTGTTGACCATTTGGTCCTTCAGATCTTGTGGTGGGACTGCGATCTGAGTGATCATGGTACAAATCATGTTCTTCTTGGCCTCCTTTATGACCATTTGTTGAGTCGGTTTCGGTAGTGTAGATGGATGTGTGGAAGACTGGGAAGGGTTAGGGAGTGGTGTGGTTGGTACCTGACCTTGTGCCGGTGTCTGCATAGTAAGGGAATATGTGGGACTTGACAGTACGTCAGCAGCTGGATTATGCGTGGGTTGGATGCTGACAACGGAGGAGATGGGGGGATCAGGTCGAGTGCCCAGCAAGATGAATAGGGTGTGAGGTGTAGGTGGCATGGCAGATTCAGTGATACGAATTTCCTGCTGAGGCCGATGAATGGCCTCAGGTTCACCAGTCTACAATTATTAGTTTGAGTCAATAGTGTATTGAGGTTACAAAGAACTTACATTGAATACCGACATCAACCGAGTTCCTGACTAGGATCCACTGGGAGTTAGGGTGGTGGATGATGGTCTGGGAGTTTGCATAGCTGGTTGTCGAGTCCAAAATTGCTGGGCGATATTTGCACCTGCCCAAAGATGTGCGACATTGAGAGACTGTGTCGCATCAAACTGATAAAGTTCTGCAAGCCAGCTAGAGCTGTGTGAGTGAAAACCACCCTGTGGATGGCTCTCTGTTGCCTTGCATAGGAAGGCAGGATCTTGAGGCCTGTCTCCAGGAAGTCGCCAGTTGTGTTGCTGTGCCCCTGGTTTTGAATAGTCCTGCAGATAAATAGATCAATCTGCATACAGCTCATGTTGTTGGGACGTACTTGACCTGACTTACGAGGCCGCTTGCTTGCTTGAGGCATGCTCATCAGCGAGGAGTGATCGAGGGGGGATCAGCACAAGTCAAAGAGCCAGCATATAGAATAAAATATGGTAATATCATTTAGGACATAGTTGTAACTGATAATCAGTATACAAAACGTGATATTGCGCACAAGTCGAGAATAAAGTCCAAAAAAAGAACAGCTGAATCTGGAGTAAATGGTACACCACAGTTCCATCTTCATGTGCCTCGTTTAGATTATACTCCACATTTATCGATAGATGAATACTCACATGTCACCACACCCCACACCACGAGACGTCCTCAAAAAGACTGCACTTCTTCAACATGTTTGAGTTGCCTCTCCTAGACTGTGAGTGCAATGAGATCTTCAGCAAGGACAGCACGATACAGGCAGCCATCATCCTCCAGAGCATCTAAAGAACGTGGAGAAATTTCCTTCCCAAGGCGTTTCACTGACGACTCTGCATCCCCCAACTGCCCCTTTAGGCATGAAAGAAGGGAGCGGATGAACCACTCATGCCACTCCATTGACCTGAGTTCCGACTGCAGCATTGCAATGTGGTGAGTGATGGTGTCCCAATCTGCTTGCTTGGCTGCGTAGGCTAGTGAGAGTAAGTCCTGGGGGAATTTTTCCACTCCCACATAGAAAAGAAGTTTTCCCTAAAGATTATTAAGTCAGTAAGGTGGACTGTCAGCGCATGAGACTCGGAATTCACCTTATCAATGTCATCTGGTGTCATACCGAGGTGAGATGATGGGGCTGCCATTTTTTCAAGGATTTGTACTTCGAGTGGAGTTGGAACCTCTCGTGATGGATAAGGCCAGTATCTAATCCTTGGCGGACTGACATTCGACTCATGGTGTGAGGGGCTGAGAGAAAATGAATTCTGGGAGGACCTGCGAGACTCAGAAAGGGGGAGGAATGAACAGGGAGAGGAACTTGCCCCCTCGCAATCGATGTCATATCCAATGAGAGAATCAGCAAGGGATTTGCTGGGTGAAATTGGCTACATAGGCAGTTGGAACAAGGCATCACCATCGTGCAAATCTTCTTCAAGCTTGTGCTGAGTGACCTGGAAAGTATTCTCTCTAGCTAAGAATGAACTCAAGGATTTACTCATAGGGCTGGATTTGACAAATGATGAAGTTGAAGTGAGCAGGGGTGTAGTATCCATCACAATGGGATGTAGTCATAGGAGCAGGGTGGTGTTTCTGAGTTCGAAAGACTTAGTGTATACAGCATGTAGAGTCGATGACTAAGTATGTCTCAAACTTGCAATGGCATCCATCGTAACCTTCTGTCCCAGCTGTTGGACGTGCTTTCCCTTGGAAAAGGAGTTCTTCTATCACGTCCAGATCACAAGTCCTTATTGTATCACGAACTTGGAGTAACAATTCGCCTAGCACCCTCCTGAGACTCACTCAGCATCCTACAAACCCCCGATATCTAAAATCCTTCCAGAGAAGGGTGATGTTGCGACTACAATTTCTTGCAGGCAATCACTATCAGATAGACGTCGAGAGGAGGTATCTTAAGACTACTGTGTAGGCAGGGAACAAGAGAACTAGACTGAGGACTCTAGCCTCGTCCAGTCTCGCTTTATATACTAGTTCTACTGTAGATACATGTTGTGTACCGATCTAGATATGTATCTACATAAGTCCATCCCCTTGGCCCTAAGTGATCGACATGCGGCTTACTGCTTGCAGCGGGGATTAACATACATGAGGATTCCAGCCGTTGATCTGCTGCGGGTGGTAGAATGGAAGATGTCAACGGTAATTAAAGATAAGGGATCACATCACAGTGATGGGGTGAC
>JBBPTX010001092.1:0-12674 GCA_038094595.1 Pulveroboletus aff. annulatus | reverse complement strand
ATCATGTTGGGCCTAGGGGATGGACTTATGTAGATACGTATCTAGATCGGTACACAACATGTATCTACAAGTAGAATAGTATATAAAACGAGACTGGACGGAGCTCAGTCTCCAGTCTAGTTCTCTTGTCCACTGCCTACAAAGTAGTACTAAGATAATCCCCTCCTCTTGACGTCTATAAGATAGTGATTGCCTGCAAGAAATTGTAGTCGCAACAGTCGAAGGACAAGAAGAATACGAAATTGAACGAATCATACGGCATCGAGGTATGCCGTCGGCCCGCCAGTACCTGATCCGATGGAAAGGATACTCCGCCGAAGAAGAATCGTGGGAACCCGAGCGGAATTTGAAACATTCGTCGGAGTTACTAGAAGACTATAAAAAACATCACCCTCGCACTTTCTCTCTCTCACCCGCTCGCCCACCACGCCGCAAATAACCCCCTTCCACCTTCTCCTGATGGCTATCGAGTTCACCAATGTCGACACCCCTGCAGCCGCACCCTCCACCAACCCCAACGCCATCCGTCTTCCCTCTGGCGACCTCGCAAGGCTCTCTCCTACTCGCCCCGCCGCCCCTCAGCCTATCAACTTCACCACTCTTGTTGGTGATGTTCCCTCCTCCCACGTCTCCCCCGTCTCGGGCAGGATTGCATCCTCGCCGACGTTTACTCCTCCGCCCCATTGGGAACCTTCTCCCGGACCACCCTCGTTCCTAGGAGTCCATCGCCCTCAACTCGTTCGCGCACCTAGCTCGGACTCCCTTGTCGCCCACTCCGGATGGGACTCCCAGGTCCCATTGGATGTCTCGTCTCACCTCCACACGGGTCGACTCCGAGAAGAGAGGTTTACCGATGAGCATTACGTCCGCTTTCACTCCCTCATGTCTGACGATCGTCTTCGTGTACCTATCAGCGTATATACTTCCGACACTTCACCAATCTTCACTTGGTTCGAAACCGCGATGCAGATCAACCACGTCGCCGCCTTTATCTCCGGCTCCGGCCCAGTCTTTCCTCACACCACGCTTGGCAGGACCATGCAGGACTTCATCTATCATGCACGTTACCAGTTATATTCGCATGCCTTCCAACTGGGCTATGACTCCTTCCTCCTCGACGTTGACAACCACTTCCGAGATCTAGCCGCTGCAGGTCGAGGACTTGGCAACGAAGTATTAAGGGATGGGTCACCTATCCATAGGCAAACACTTAATGACTGGTGGACCGGTCGAAACGGCAGAGATCGCGTATACCCAGGGCACCCTTGCTTCAACCAGCAATGCTTCCAATGCCATTGCCTCGGCCACACCCAGCTATCCTGTCAACAGCATATCTGTATGGGATGCCGCCGACGAGCCCCTGGCCATTCCCTCATCCGCTGCCCAGGCCCCTCTCGCCCTCTTGCCTCTCGCCTCTCTTCCCCTCGTGCTCAGTCCTCCTCTACGTCTACAACCACGCCTCGTCGCCCCCAAGCCACGTTCCGCAACGGACAAATCGTCCGTCGAGCCACACCCCGTCGTACCCCTCGCCAATCCTCCTCCTCCTCCTCCCAACAGTCTTACCATCCCGCGCCATCCTCTCCTCGTGCCCCTTCTCCCTACGAGGATGGAGATGAACTAGACGACGTCGGATACGCCAACATCACTGGCTCCCCGGGACCTGCTTTTAGGGACTTGTAAGGAATCCTCACCGTAGCTTCGGTTTACTAAGGGGGTAATGTTACGATTCGCTCGCAGGACGAACTCTTTTTCTCTTCTCTCTCTTTCGGACTAATACTTTCTACTTCTCACGCTTAACTCCACTCCCTCCATGTCATTCTACGACATTCCATTCATCTCGTAAGCATGCTTAGTCCCTCACTGCGCAGGTACTCTTTTTCTTCCGCTCTTCTCACGCCGCATGCGCCGGCCCTTAACGTCTTTCTCTCATGCATAGTTTCGCTATTGGTTTCTGCTCTTCTAACGCCGTTTCCTACGCCGGCCCTTAATCATTGTGACACGTAACCATCACGCTTCGTACTTCACTATATAAACCCTGCAACAGGGTCTCTTTACGTTTTCCTTAGCTTAGTTCTACCTACGGTTTACCGCCTAGATAGTACAAGCAATCAACTGGTTATTACTCCTCAGTCTTCGTTCTACTATTAAGTGAACGCTTCACACTCGGCCCTCCTCGTCCTCGTATGTCCTTACCCTAGAACCTTTGACCCACTAGTCAAGCTAGACAGCGGTTATCTCTTTGACCCGTCAAAACCCTTGGCGGTACTTTCGACCCAGCAACCCCACGGCTGGTCTCACGTCGTCGTCAATACGAACGACAGAACTTTCGACCCTACTAGGCGTTAGTAGGTCTACGCGCAACCATACCCACGGCCACGCGTAACAAAAGAACTAAGCTACCTCCTTGTTCGGGTACTATCACGTACGCCGCCCACCATAGCTTCTCATTGAAACACTCGAACCACCGATCCGCATTGGAACCCTCGGGAACCCCCTCGCACTTCGCACTCAGACTCCTCTGACACCCCAGACGATCCCAACCAAGCATATTGGGACGAAGACCACGACGAGCCTATATTAGACTCTGACGAAGAACTCGCTACCCGGGATCTCTCCCACAGCTTCTCAGCTTCTGTGCAAATACCTCGCCCTCAGACTCCCCCGTCCCCGACTCCCAGACGCCAAACTGGCCACATTTTCCCCCCGATCCCTCGCCCCCCATCACCTGCCATGACTACGAAACCCCTCGAACTCCGCATCGGCACTCCCGAGAAATACGATGGAGACTATAGGACGGCCAAACAATGGTTCGACTCCGTCGCATTCTATCTCAACATCGACGCAGACGTTTATAACTCTGATCCGAAGCGCATCGCCTTTGCGCTTTCATATATGACTCGAGGACCCGCTCTCACATGGGCAAACACCTTCAGATCTTCGAAAATCGCTGCCGATGGCACGATCTCTATGGGCTCCTGGTCAGACTTCCGAGACACCTTCGTTTTAGCATTTAGCCACTATGACACCACGGGTAATGCCATCGCCTGGCTTACCACCACTCGTATGATCGCCATCAAGAACGGCGGATACTCCCCTTCACTCACTGAGTACAACGCTCAGTTCCAGAATCATTGCGCCATCGCTGGCATCACTGATGACAACGTTCTTATCAGCTACTACTCTGCCGCTATTCCCGACGCTCTCATGCGCCGTATCCTAGCCATGGAAACGGTCCCCACCACCATAGACGCTTGGCTCAAAAAAGCAGTCACCTTCCAGACTCACATGGAGCGTGCCAGAGAAATAGCTGCTCGTCACAAGACTCCCACCCGCCACACGTATCACCAATACTCTGCTCCCACCCCCACCAAAGACCCCAACGCTATGGACGTGGACGCCGTCCGCGTTCAACGACTCACCCCCGCCGAACGAGAACAATGTCGCAAGGAAGGAAGATGCTTCCGCTGCCGCCAGAAAGGACATCGGGCAAGCAATTGCCCCACATTCACCTCAAACTCTCCAAGGCCGAAGAAAGTCGTCCGGAGGGTCACAGAAGTAGAAGCCGAGGACGTAGAAGAAGTCCCTCGACTAATTGAGATTGACGATGAAGATGATGACGAAGAAGCAAAGGTGTCCCGCGTCGCCATCACCTCCCTGGATTTTTGAAACGGAACGCTGCCTCGACGTCAGTAGTTCCCCCTAGTACATGTGCACCTGTACTTGTATCCACATCCAAGAAATCAATAAGAATCCCTCTGCAACTCATTAATCCCTCGCACACCATGAAAACCGTCGACACTCGCGCCCTCATTGACAGCGGCGCAGATATCAATTGCCTCGATTGGGACTTTGCCCGAAAACACAAGCTCCCCCTAGACAAACTCCCAATGCCCATCCCAGTCAACAACGTAGATCAAACCCCGAACGCCAAAGGAGCTATTCGTTACACCGCCTCCCTCTTCACAAACATCGATGGAATCGCCCAGCACGTACGCTTCCACGTCATACATTGCGGATCCGAGAACGTGATTCTCGGAACCCCATGGTTGCGCCTCACAAACCCCACCATCGATTGGTCATCACAAACAATCAGTATCCCGGAAGCAGTGGACGAGTCTGCATCTTTGTATCATATCCACGTCGCCGACCTCAACCGGCACAATGCCGCCCAACCTCGGGCGACCTCTTCGAAGCCACCTCGCCACGTTATGGTCGAGACTATCCCCGACCACACTCTCTCTACGTTCCTCGACATGCCAGACGGAAACCTCTATGTCCGACAAACACTCCACGCCCACGCTTGTCAAAGGGTCCTTAAGACAGGATCCCGATACCACCAGACGCACCCTAAACTTGTTGCTAAACTCACTACTGCCACTGAACTTGCGGCTGCCGCCGAGAAGGCCAAGCCAAAGGTTACTTTACCCGATGCCTACAAGGACTTCACCACAGTCTTTTCCAAAGAGTCCGCCGACTCTCTTCCCCCCTCTAGACCCTATGACCACGAAATCAATGTCAAAGACTCATTTACCCCGAAGATAGGCAAACTCTATCCACTCACCCCCGATGAAAAGAAAGCCACCAAAGACTTTCTTGATGAAAATCTTGCCGCTGGAAAGATCCGACCCTCGAACTCTCCTCAAGCATCACCATTCTTCTTTATCAAGAAGAAGGACGGAAAACTCCGCCCATGTCAAGACTACCGGTACCTCAACGAACATACCATTCGCGATGCCTACCCGTTACCCCTGATCTCCGACCTCCTCGACAAACTCAAGGGCGCTCGCACCTTTACCAAGTTCGACGTACGATGGGGATACAACAACGTACGTATAAAAGATGGGCATCAATGGAAAGGAGCCTTTCTTACCCATAAGGGTCTCTTCGAACCCATGGTCATGTTCTTCGGAATGACCAACTCACCCGCGACATTCCAACGATTTATGAATGACTCCTTCCGCGATATGATCGCCAAAGGATGGTTAGTTATTTATATGGACGACCTCCTGATCTTCTCCCCAGATGATACGACCCATATGGAACACACTCGCCGCGTCCTCCAACGAATAACCGAACTTGACCTCCACCTCAAACTAGAGAAGTGCCAATTTGCCGTCCCAGAGGTCGAATACCTCGGGATGATCGTCAAGGAAGGACAGCTCGCCATGGACCCCATCAAACTTGACGGAATCGCCAAGTGGCCGACGCCACAAAAAGTCAAAGATGTCCGTTCTTTCTTAGGGTTTGCTAACTTCTACAGACGTTTTATCCCTGGTTACTCAAATATCGCCCGCCCCCTCCTCGACCTCACCAAGAAGACCATGCCTTGGACTTGGAGTCCCACACAGCAGACCGCCTTTGAACAACTCAAGGAGTTGTTCCTTTGTAAGCCCGTCCTTTTTATGCCTGATATTTCTCGCCCTTTCACCATGGCCACCGATGCTTCCAAATATGCATCGGGTGGGATTTTACTCCAGACCGATGCAAACGGGGATTGGCATCCCTGTTCCTACTTATCACAGTCATTTTCCTCCTCAGAACGCAACTATGATATCCACGACAGGGAGCTCTTGGCCGTTCTCCGCGGTTTCAAAGCCTGGAGACAATACCTCCATGGCTCTCCCTTCCCCGTCAAAGTCTTCTCCGACCACAAGAACCTAACGTACTTCCGTCGCCCTCAAGATCTCAACCGACGCCAAGCCCACTGGCTCCTCGACCTCGCTGACTATGATTACTCCATCACCCATGTCCCTGGAACCCAACTCGCTGGCCTGGATGCCCTTTCTCACCGTCCCGACCTCCTTCCACGCGCCGACTCTGACAATACCAGAGTCACCCTTCTCCCCGACACCCTCTTTGTCCGGATCATTGATTCCACTCTCTCGAATCACATCGCTTCCGCCTCCACCTCCGATGACCTTGTTCTTCACAAACTTCAAGAGCTCGATGGCTCACTTCCTCCCGCACTTCGCTCTCGCCTCACTGATTGGCAGTACTCTGATGGAGTCCTCCTATACCGAGGACGCGTCTACGTTCCTCCTGACCATGACCTTCGCCGCGCTATCATCCAATGATCCCACGATCACACCTCCGCCGGCCATCCCGGTTATCTCAAGACTCGCCAACTTGTCGCCGCGGAATTCTGGTGGCCTGGCCTCGCCACCTTCGTTCGTTCCTATGTTGAAGGCTGTGCCACCTGCCAGCAAAACAAAGCCAACATGCATCCTACCGCTCCCCCGCTCGTCCCCATCCCCTCCTCCTGCTCTCGCCCCTTCCAACAGATCTCCTGCAATCTCATCACCGATCTCCCGCTTTCCGGGGGATTTGACTCTTTATTGGTCGTAGTGGACCACGGCCTTACTAAGGGGGTAATTCTTTGCCCCACTAAGAAAACTATCACCGCAGAAGGCGTCGCAACGCTCTTCTTCCACAAAGTCTACCTCCGCTTCGGACTCTATGAGAAAGTCATCTCCGACCGCGGTCCACAGTTTGCCTCCACCTTCGCCAAAGAGCTCGGCCGACTCCTTAATTACGACCTCTCCCTCTCCACCGCCTATCACCCCCAAACGGATGGGGAAACCGAACGAGTCAACCAGGAAGTCGAAACCTATCTCCACATCTATTGCGGGGATCACCCCTCTACATGGTCCGATCACATCTCCCACACCAAATTCACGCACAACCACCGCCCCCACTCTGTCACCGGCAAATCCCCGTTTTACCTCATGATGGGCTATGAACCCCATGCCCTCCCCTCGGTCATTGCCGAAACCAATATCCCCGCCGTTGAAACACGTCTCAAGACACTCACAGCCCTACGAGACGATGCCCTCGCCTCCCATGAGCTCGCACGACAAGTCATGGCGTCTAGATCCAAAACACGCTTTACACCCTTTGAAAAAGGACAGAAAGTTTGGCTAGAAGCCCGAAACCTTAGAAGATCCGTCCAAGACCTGAAGTTCGCCGCAAAACGCGAAGGTCCCTTTGTCATCTCCGATGTCTTATCTCCCGTCTCCTATCGCCTCCGACTCCCACAAACGTGGAAGATCCACAACACATTTCACGCTTTCCTCTTATCGCCCTATCGCGAAAACGACGTACACGGCCCGAACTTCCCCACACCGGACACATGGTCTACTGGTAGGACGTACTGAGTGCGTCAACAAGGGAATGCAGCCAGGCAGGCTGGAGTTCAAACCTTGCGAGGCGAGAATTTCAGTCTCTTAAGACTCCGGTTAAAAACCATCCGACTCTTGGCATAGCACATCGCCTTGAGACAGGACACCCTTGATACGTTACTGCTTGGGTCATGGATTGGGAACCCCAACTCCTGAGCAAGTGTGTATTGGTTAGTCTCTCCTGCCGGGGTTCTACTCCTTGGTAAGGTTGCCATGGGCAGGCATGGTATAAAAGGCGAGGCCTGGTGGGCCCGAAAGCTGAGAAGCTTAGGGTAACGGGAAGCCTAGCCGCGAGGTGGGTGAGCCGTAGTCTGTGTGTAAGAACTGGATGATCCCAGGAGTTGCGCGTAGGGCTCGAGAGGACAGACGCCCAGGTCGGTCATTGGTACAGCGTAGACTCGGACTCCCTGGCAAGAACCACTGAACCGGTATGTTGAAACCCGGGGTGAGCCTCGGATATGGGAACGCGCTGTGCGTTTGGCTTAAGGTGTAAACATGCTTCGGATTAGGGGCACTGGGAGGGATGTGTCGCCCAGCCGCCGACGGTCCTTAGACATGTATCCCGGTCAACAACATAGATCAAACCCCAAACGCCAAGGGAGCTATTCGCTACACTGCCTCCCTCTTCATAGATATCAACAGAATCGCCCAACACGTGCGCTTCCACGTCCTACATTGCGGGTCCGAAAACGTAATTCTCGGAACCCCATGGTTACGCCTCACGAACCCCGTCATCAATTGGTCATCACAAATGGTCAACATCCCGGAATCAGTTGACGAGTCAGCATCGTTGTATCACATCCACGTCGCCGACCTCAAACGACATAACAACGTCCAACCCCGGGCACCCACTCAAAAGCCACCTCGCCACGTCATGGTAGAAACCATCCCAGATCACACCCTCTCCACGTTCCTCGACATGCCAGATGGAAACCTCTACATCCGTCGAGCGATCTATGCCAACTCCTGCCAACGAATCCTCAAGACAGGATCCAGATACCATCAGACACACCCAAAACTTGTTGCCAAGTTGACCACCGCCACTGAACTCGCGGCTGCTGCCGAGAAGGCTAAGCCGAAAGTTACGCTACCTGACGCATACGAAGACTTCGCCACAGTTTTCGCCAAAGAATCCGCCGACTCCCTGCCCCCCTCCAGACTCTACGACCATGAAATCAACGTCAAAGACTCATTCACTCCAAAGATCGGCAAACTCTACCCGCTCACCCCCGATGAAAAGAAAGCCACTGAAGACTTCCTCAACGAAAACCTCGCTGCCGGCAAGATTCGCCCTTCAAACTCCCCTCAAGCATCGCCATTCTTCTTCGTTAAAAAGAAAGATGGCAAACTCCGCCCCTGTCAAGACTACCGATACCTCAACAAACACACTATTCGCGACGCCTACCCGCTACCTCTAATCTCTGACCTCCTTGATAAACTCAAGGGAGCTCGCGTCTTCACCAAGTTTGACGTACGATGGGGATACAACAACGTACGTATAAAGGACGGGCACCAATGGAAAGGCGCCTTCCTCACTCACAAAGGACTCTTCGAACCAATGGTCATGTTCTTTGGCATGACCAACTCCCCCGCGACGTTCCAACGTTTCATGAACGATTCCTTTCGCGATATGATCGCGGAAGGATGGTTAGTTATTTATATGGATGACCTCCTCATCTTCTCCCCAGACGACGCCACCCACACAGAACGAACTCGCCGAGTCCTTCAACGGATGACGGAACTCGACCTCCATCTTAAACTAGAGAAATGCCAATTTGCCGTCCCTGAAGTCGAATACCTCGGTATGATCGTCAAAGAGGGACAACTCACCATGGACCCCATCAAACTCGACGGGATTGCTAAATGGCCTACGCCACAGAAAGTCAAGGACGTCCGTTCCTTCCTCGGCTTCGCTAATTTCTATCGACGTTTCATCCCGGGATATTCCAATATCGCTCGACCCCTTATTGACCTCACCAAGAAAACCATGCCCTGGACCTGGACCTCCGCTCAGCAAACCGCCTTCGAACTGCTCAAGGAGTTGTTCCTCCGTAAACCCGTCCTATTTATGCCTGATATGTCTCGCCCTTTTGCCATGGCCACCGACGCCTCTAAATACGCGTCGGGTGGAATCTTGTTACAAACCGACGCAAACGGGGATTGGCATCCCTGTTCTTACTTATCACAATCATTCTCCTCCTCAGAACGCAACTATGATATCCATGACAGAGAACTTTTGGCTGTCATCCGCGGCTTCAAAGCCTGGAGGCAATACCTCCATGGCTCTCCCTTCCCCGTCAAGGTCTTCTCTGATCACAAGAACTTGACTTACTTCCGTCGCCCCCAAGATCTCAACCGACGGCAAGCCCGCTGGCTCCTCGACCTCGCCGACTATGACTACTCTATCACTCACGTCCCCGGCACCCAACTCGCCGGCCCCGACGCCCTCTCTCGCCGCCCCGACCTTCTTCCTCGTGCAGATTCGGACAACACCGGGGTTACCCTTCTCCCCGATACTCTCTTCGTCCGCCTCATTGATTCTACCCTCTCCAATCACATCGCCTCCGCCTCTTCCTCGGATGACCTCGTCCTCCATAAACTCCAGGAAATCAATGGCTCTCTCCCTCCCGCCTTTCGCTCTCGCCTCGCCGACTGGCAGTATTCCGATGGCGTCCTCCAATACCAGAGCCGCGTTTACGTTCCTCCCGACAGTGACCTCCGCCGCGCTGTGGTCCAACGCTCCCACGATCACAACTCCGCCGGCCACCCCGGTTACCTAAAAACCCGCCAACTTGTCGCCTCCGAATTCTGGTGGCCGGGCCTCGCCTCGTTCGTCCACTCCTATGTTGAAGGCTGTGCCGTGTGCCAGCGCAACAAGGCGAACACACACCCCACGTCTCCTCCCCTTGCTCCTATTCCATCCTCAAGTTCTCGCCCCTTCCAGCAGATCTCTTGCGATCTTATCACTGATCTCCCCTTATCCGGGGGATTCGACTCCTTATTGGTCGTGGTGGACCACGGCCTTACTAAGGGGGTAATCCTTTGCCCTACGAAAAAGACCATCACTGCAGAAGGCATAGCAGCGCTCTTTTTCCACAAAGTCTACCTCCGCTTCGGACTTTACGAGAAAATCATCTCTGATCGCAGCCCACAGTTCGCCTCCACCTTCGCCAAAGAGCTCGGCCGACTCCTCAACTACGACCTCTCCCTCTCCACCGCTTATCACCCCCAGACTGACGGAGAAACCGAACGCGTCAACCAGGAAGTTGAAACTTACCTTCGCATCTACTGCGGAGATCACCCTTCTACTTGGTCCAATCACATCTCCCACGCCGAATTCACGCACAATCACCGTCCTCATTCCGTCACCGGCAAGTCCCCGTTCTATCTCATGATGGGATATGAACCCCGTGCCCTTCCTACGGTGATTGCCGACACCAACATCCCCGCTGTAGAAACCCGCCTCAAGGAATTGACCGCCCTACGAGACGAAGCCCTCGCTTCCCACGAGCTTGCGCGACAAGTCATGACGTCCAGGTCTAAGCAGAAATTTGTACCCTTCGAGAAAGGACAGCAAGTGTGGCTGGAAGCCAGAAACCTTAAAAGATCCGTTCAAGATCCGAAGTTCGCCACAAAACGCGAGGGTCCCTTCATCATTACCGACATTATATCTCCCGTCTCCTATCGCCTCCGACTTCCACGAACGTGGAAAATCCACAACACGTTCCATGCTTCTTTGTTATCACCCTATCACGAAAACGACGTACACGGCCCGAACTTCCCTACACCCCCTCCGGATCTTGTCGAAGGACAAGAAGAATATGAAATAGAACGAATCATACGGCATCAAGGTATGCCGTCGGCCCGTCAATACCTGATCCGATGGAAAGGGTATTCCACCGAAGAAGATTCATGGGAACCTGAGCGGAACTTGAAACACTCATCGGAGTTGTTAGAAGATTATAAAAGGCGCCACCCCCGCGCTTTCTCCCTCTCAACCACTCACCCACCACGCCGTGCATAAACCCTCTCCACGTCTTACTCATGGCTATCGAGTTCGCCAATGTCGATACCCCTGCAGCCGCACCCTCCACCAACCCCAGCACCATCCGTCTTCCCTCTGACGACCCCGCAAGGTCTCTCCTACTCGCCCCGCCGCCCCTCAACCTGTCAACTTCGCCACTCTTATTGGTGATGTTCCCTCCTCCCATGTCTCCCCCGTCTCTGGCAGGATCCAGACCTCGCCAACGTTCACGCCTCCGCCCCATCGGGAACCTTCTCCCGGACCCCCCTCATTCCTAGGAGTCCACCGCCCCCAGCTCGTCCGTGCCCCGAGCTCGGACTCTCTTGTCGCCCACTCAGGATGGGATTCCCAAGTCCCCACAGATGTCTTGTCCCATCTCCATACCGAACGTATCCGAGAAGAGAGATTCACCGATGAGCATTACGTCCGTTTCCATTCACTCATGTCTGACGACCGTCTTCGCGTTCCTATTAGTGTATATACCTCAGACGCTTCTCCCATCTTCACGTGGTTCGAGACCGCGATGCAAATCAACCACGTCGCCGCCTTCATATCCGGCTCAGGCCCGGTATTCCCACATACCACGCTTGGCAGGACCATGCAGGACTTCATCTATCACGCGCGATACCAGTTGTACTCCCATGCCTTTCAGATGGGCTACGATAACTTCCTCCTTGACGTCGACAATCACTTCCGAGACCTTGCTGCCGCTGGTCGAGGACTTGGTAACGAAGTCATACGGGATGGATCACCCATCCATAGGCAAACACTCAACGACTGGTGGACTGGTCGAAACGGCAGAGATCGCGTCTACCCAGGGCACCCTCGTTTCAATCAGCGATGCTTCCAGTGTCACTGTCTCGGCCACACCCAGCTCTCCTGTCAGCAACACGTCTGCACAGGATGTCGTCAACGAGCCCCAGGCCATTCCCTTGCCCGCTGCCCGGGACCTCCTCGCTCTCTCGCCTCTCGCCTCACTTCTCCCCGCGCTCAGTCCTCCTCTACGTCCACGCCCCGCCGTCCCCAAGCCGCGTTCCGCAACGGACAGATTGTCCGCCGAGCCACGCCCTGCCGCACCCCACGTCAGTCCTCTTCCTCCTCCTCCCAACAGTCTTACCATCCCGCGCCATCCTCACCCCGCGCCCCCTCTCCCTACGAGGATGGAGACGAGTTAGACGACGTCGGTTACGCCAACATCACCGGCTCCCCGGGACCCGCCTTTCGGGACTTGTAAGGAATCCTCGCCGTAGCTTCGGGTTACTAAGGGGGTAATGTTACGATCCGCTCGCAGGACAAACGCTTTTTCTTTACTTTCTCTCTCGGACTAATATTTTCCTTTTCTCATGCTTAACCTCCCTTTTTCCTTGTCGTTCTACAACATTCCATATGTTTAGTAAGCGTGCCTATTCCTCCACCGCGCAGGTACTCTTTATTTTCTGATCTTCTCACGCCGTATGCGCCGGCCCTTAACG
>JBBPTX010001091.1:0-12683 GCA_038094595.1 Pulveroboletus aff. annulatus | reverse complement strand
GGTGCAGTTGGGACGTGAGGAGGGAATGTGAGGGACATGTTGGAATATGTTTGATGGGGCGTGAACGCGGTTGGCACGGTTAAGACGCGGCTGACATAGTGAGGACGAGGGGATGTGGTTGGGATACGAGGGGATGCGTTGAGATTCGTTTGATGTTGCGTGAATGCAGTTGGCACGGTTGAGACACGGCTAACATCGTGAGGACGAGGGGATATGGTTGGGACGTGTAGGGAATAGCAGGGGTCAACCCTGGGGTCACAGCAGCTGACCCGTACCACAACCAAGGGTCAGGGTTTACTCCTGGATCAGTAAAAAATGAGGGATGCGGATCAAGCATGTTTGGTGTGGCCAACATGACGATTGGGGCTAGGGGATGTGGTCGGGACGTGGGGGAGACGTCAGGGACGCGTTATGACGCGTATGGTGTGACGTGGACATGGTTGACACGAGGAGGACGAGGCCGGGACGCGGCGGACACGATGAAGACGGGGGGATGAGACTGGGACGAGGTCGACGCGATGGGGACGAGGGGTATGTGTTTGAGACGCGTTTGATCCAACGTGGACACGGCTGACACGATGGGGATGAGGGGGAAGAGGTTGGGACGTGGTTGGCGCGATAGCGGCAAGGGGAATGCGTTTAAGACGCGTTTGGTCCGACGCGGACATGGCTGACACGATGGGGACGAGGAGGGCGCATTTGGGACACGGCTGACGCGGTTCAGACGGGGGGATGGGGAGTGTGTGGTGTGTACAGCTGGCACCTGGTCAATGTGGTACGGATGCGATTGGTGCGGTTGGGCGGATGCGGTTGGTGCGGTTGAGATGTGGGGGGCGGCACGGTTGGAATGCGGGGGATGCAATGCAACACGAAATGGCACGATTGGGATGCGGTGGATGCGGTTGGAACGTGTCGTCGTCGTCGTCGCTATCGTAGGGTCAGGCCATGGCTAACTGCCAGTGTACCAAAAGGACGGATCTGGGTGGACGCCCTCCGTCGTACACGTCTTCGTCGACTTATGCACCTTCCTCTGTGTGGCTTGGAGACTCCGTTGGCATTCCAGGTTGACGTGTTTCGTCACTGTCACCATTCGTCGCCTCTTCATAATCTCCTCTCGACCCCTCTGCCTCAACCTCTTTATCTATGGCTACTGCCACTCAACTGGTTCGTGCAGAGGGCACGTTTCGCCTGCTTGTCTGTCCCCGTGGACCTGACTCATGTAGTGTAGTCGTCGTCGAGAGTGGTGGTGTCAGGTGCAGTGGCTGTGTGGCATCTTTCATTACAGATTAGCCGGAAGCGGTGTGAAATTTTGCCCATAACGAATAGTCTACACTTTACTACGTTTGTTGCCTACTGCTGACCCTAATTTAAGGTCATATTCGAGTCAGCCGAGTGGAGTTTAAATATAAGTCTCTCAGCAAGATCGGTCAACCAATCGACCCCCTTCCATCCTTGGGGCTTGGTACTTGCTCTGCTTGAAACTAGGTAGTTATCACTAATTAGTTATTTAATATATTTTATTTTTTGTAGAACCCTGTGTGCGTGCTATTGTGTCACCAAACTGTGCATGCTACTCGAAAACTCAGGTGCGCATGCTGTGCTCACTCCCAAAGTGTGCACTGTGAAATATTTCTGCATTTTGACACATATTCATCACTACCAAGTTAGCAGCCTCATGGGGGATGGGAGTGGTACTCTTGCCGATGTATTCAAAAATGCAGTTGTTTGATTCACACATTTCGTCAAAGTAGTAGATGTTACAGCTATATATTTTTCATCTGTAACTTTGTGCTAAGAACGCTTCCTTCATCTTATCAAGGGAAAACCCGACCTAGACACTGTGCTAGACGCAGGGGATCTACGGGCCCTTCTAGATCAATGGGCTTCACTTTCACTCCTTCACATTTGCCCCATTGATCACAGCACGTATTTAGTACAACGTGATCATCACAGACCTCACATCAGTCTCCCCATCACTGTGATGTGATCCCTTATCTTTAATTACCGTTGACGTCTTCCATTCTATCCACCCGCAGCAGATCAACGGCTGGTAAACACATATATCTATTAATCTCCGTTACAGGCCGACTCCTCATGTCAATCATGTTGGGCCTAGGGGATGGACTTATGTAGATACGTATCTAGATTGGTACACAACATGTATCTACACATAAAATAGTATATAAAGCAAGACCGGACGGAGCCCAGTCTCCAGTCTAGTTCTCTTGTCCTCTGCCTACAAAACAGTCCTAAGATAGTACTCTCTCCACTCGATGTTTAGGATAGTGATTGCCTGCAAAGAACTTGTAGTTGCAACACTAGAACTAGACTGTCTATAACCTTTCACCCTTTCACTATCACAAGACAGCAAACGCGTCTAGTCTCCCACTTCGCTACCCATCGACTCCAGCAAGTGAGCGCGTTCTTAGAGGCTACTAGGATACGCTAAAAACAAAGCTATCTAGTGCCTATCTCTTTTCACCGATCTCTTCTCCCCTTCACAGCCTATACCCCTTGGGTTGATCCACAGAACCCCTGGGAACCAGTAGATGCACCATCCGTAGCAGTAGCAGAACCCATCGTAGTTAAAGAGGAGTCCAGGGAGAACTCGCTAGCTAGAGCGAGCACAGAGAGTGAGAAAGACCCAAACGACTGGCCAGAGCCGGCAGTCACCGAAGAAGAGTTTTGGAGGATTCTAGAACAGGATCTTCAACTCGAAAGCTTTGGTAATGGCGCAGAAGTCGACGTTATCGCCACCGACCTAAGATTCACAGGGGACACCTATTATTGGAACCCTACACCTTCATATCACACCCTAAGCCCGGCAACAGACCTCGCCTCGCTTAGATACCCCACCACCCCTATACCTGACGTCATCAGACTGGACCCCTTCGCTTGGCCAGAAGAACCACGTAACGTTCGCCTAAACGTAACTCTAGGCGCAGCACAGGCAGAGAGAGAGATAAGCATCGCTAGAAGGCGATACAGAGAACAATCAGAAGAACCAGAGAAAGAACCACATCGCGCGAAGAGACAGCGCCGCGAATATCCACAAACCACCAGGAGGAACGACAGATACAGCAGGGTTCAACTAAAAGTACAACCTAGGAAATCTTACAAATACTAGTTACCACCTCGTTCAATCATCATAACTTTCCAACCCATCACATCTGCCAATCTCATGGAAATCTTCGGAGAAGGAGATTGGAACAAGAATCAACAAGCAATCATACAATTCGCTCAGACACAAGAACAACGCTTTGACCAATTAACAGACGAAGTAACCAAATTAAAACAAGCAGTGTTCCGCATCGAACAGATGCTGGCAACGGTTATACCACAAATTCCCCAAAGACCATCAACGAGACAATCAACCCCTAGCGGATCCGGGGCAACACAAACGACACAACCAACCCATGGCTCCTCCCGAAAAGTTGAGGTTTTTGCAGTTCCAGGAGACTATGACGGATCTTTCGCAAAGTTTGATGAATGGTGGGCTAAAATCCAAGCATGGATTAGGATCAATCAGCATGCTATCCTGCCCAAAAGTGAAGACGCAATTCTAGCAGTCTTATCCAGATTAAAAGGGCCAAGGGCAGGACCTTTCGCTCAATTAAGACTGGGAAGACTCTATTCAAATCAAGGATATGACTGGGACACCCTCGAGGGAGAACTAAGAGACCTCTTCAGAGGAAGCAACGTCAAGGATAGAGCAACAAAGAAAATAAACGAAATGAAACAAGGGAATGCTCAACCAATTGACGACTTCCTTGTCAAATGGTGGGCAGAATACGAAAAGGCCGAATTAGGAGAACCACATGGAGTAGAGACTGGACGAAGCTCAGTCTTCAGTCTAGTTCTCTTGTCCTCTGCCTACAAAGCACCCATAAGATAGTAATCTCTCCACTCGACGTTTAGGATAGTGATTGCCTGCAAAGAACTTGTAGTCGCAACACAGGCCAACTCCTCATGTCGATCATGTTGGGCCTAGGGGATGGACTTATGTAGATACATATCTAGATTGGTACACAACATGTATCTACAAGTAGAGTAGTATATAAAGCAAGACTGGACGGAGCTCAGTCTCCAGTCTAGTTCTCTTGTCCTCTGCCTACAAAGCATCCCTAAGATAGTATTCTCCCCACTCGACGTTTAGGATAGTGATTGCCTGCAAAGAACTTGTAGTCGCAACAGACGGAACGCAGAATGAAGCAGGCAAGATTACACATGTCGCATCCCTCTTGCTTGACTACAAAGGACATCGAGAGATAGTCGAAGCAGAAGTCACCAGCTTAGGAAAGAACCAAATGGTGATCGGCTATTCTTGGTTAAAAAAGCATAACCCAGATATCAATTGGAAAACTGGGGAAATCAAATTAAAAAGTTGCGGAAAGGAATGCTGGGAATTAAGAGATAAAAGTGTCTACCTCAGACTCTTGGAAAAAGAAGAACAGGAAGCTCAGTATAAAGTATACGAAAAAATAAAAACATTAGAAACAGAGCAAAATGAAAGACAAGAACGAAATATTAGAATAGGGCAAGCAGTAGATGAGAAACTCAAATCTCTCATGGATCAAAAGAAGTCCGCTGCAGAGCTCGTACCAGAATGCTATCACGAGCATCTTAAAGTATTTGAAGAAAAGGCATCTACCAGAATGCCAACGCGAAAATCCTGGGATCATGCCATAGATCTCAAAGAGGACTTCCAACCGAAAAAGGGAAGACTTATACCTCTAAGCGCGGACGAACAGAAGGAGGTATCAGACTGGCTAGAAGATCAGTCATCCAAAAGATACGTCAGACCTTCGAAATCTCCTCAAACGTCACCAGTCTTCTTCATACCGAAGAAAGATGGACGAAAGCGTATGGTACAAGATTATTGTTATCTGAATTCGCAGACAGTGCGAAACAATTACCCTCTCCCCCTCATTTCACAACTCGTAGATCGATTGAAAGGAGCTAAGCTATTTACCACGTTGGATCTCCGATGGGGATACAATAATGTACGCATTAAGGAAGGTGATGAATGGAAAGCAGCCTTCGTCACGCATAAAGGAACTTTCGAACCCCTGGTCATGTTCTTTGGACTATGCAACTCTCCAGCCACCTTCCAAACTATGATGAATGAATTATTCACAGACATGGAAGACGTCGTAGTAGTCTACATTGACGACATCATGATATTTACCAAGACAGACAATGAACAGGAACATGCCGAAATTGTTAAAAGGGTATTAAAGCGTCTAGAAGAGAATGACCTCTTTGCCAAACCAGAGAAGTGTCACTTCTCTAAGAAAGAAGTTGATTATTTAGGGATGGTCGTAGAACAAAACGGGATCAAGATGGATCGCAAGAAAGTTGATGCCATCTTAGATTGGCCAGCACCCACCAATGTAAAAGGAGTGCGAAGCTTCCTTGGTCTTGCCAACTACTATTGTCGTTTCATTGAAGGATATGCGCAAATCGCCAGACCTTTGAACAACCTCCTAAAGAAAGACGTCTCTTGGAAATGGGAATTGGCACAGCAAACCTATTCTTGCCTATCCTGACATCGATTGTCAATTCCGACTAGAAACCGATGCTTCTGATTATGCAACAGGAGCAGTCCTATCCATATTAAAAGAAGATAAATGGCATCCAGTAGCATTCAGTTCGCACTCAATGTCACCAGAAGAAAGAAATTATCCGATCGCAGATAAGGAGATGTTGAGCATCATTAGGGCGTTGGAACAATGGCGTCATTATCTAGAAGGAACGGAACATCCATTTGAAGTATGGAACAACCATGCAAACCTCCAGTATTTTATGAAAACACAAGATCTGTCTAGAAGACAAGCCAGATGGGCGCAATATCTATCTAGATTCAACTATACCTTTGTATACAAACCAGGATCGTCCAACACAAAGGCAGACGCTCTCTCTAGAAGAGAAGATCATGCACAGGGTATAGAAGATGACAACAAAGGTATAACTATGATATCCCCAGAGCGGATAAGGACAACATCATCCAAAGTCGCAATCTACGATGAAGGGGCACAACTGCATCAAGAAATATTTAACCAAACATGTCTCTTGACGGAGACGGAAGTACAGAAGCTATGTAAAGAACATAAAGTGTGTGAAAAGGCAAATGGGCTTCTTTACCAAGAAGGAAACCGGTTATACGTTCCGGCCAAAAACGGAGATAATGAAGATTTAAGAATCAAGACCCTTAAATTATGTCATGACTCGCCTACGGCAGGTCATCCTGGAAATGAAAAGACTATTAACCTAGTTTTACGACACTATTGGTGGCCTGGCGTCATAACTCAGATCAAAGATTATATATCTCGCTGCGATCAATGCGCACGAATGAAGCCTTCAAACCAGCCTAGCTCTGGTCTATTACAACCTTTAGAAGTCCCTAGCGGACCCTGGCAAGACATATCCGTTGATTTCGTCACAGATCTGCCAGAAAGTAACGGATCAGACAGCATCTTAGTAGCTGTAGATCGTTTCTCGAAAGAAGTGGTGCTTATCCCTTGTCGCAAGACGACGTCCGCCGTTGACACAGCAAACCTCTACCTCCATCATATCTTCAAGCACCATGGAATTCCTTTATCTATAGTGTCCGACCGAGGACCACAGTTCACTTCGCAAGTCATGACAGAGCTATGCAAGAAGCTTCATATTAAACAAAGAATATCTACTGCACATCACCCACAAACAGACGGTCAAACAGAGAGAATGATCAGAGACGTGCAGCAGTACCTAAGAATATTCTGCGCAGAGCACCAAGGCGAATGGGCACAATGGTTACCCATCGCACAATTCAGTAATAATTCTAAGAGGCAAGCCTCCACCAAGAAGTCTCCATTCGAAGTCACTCGTTCCTATACTCCACGCATGGGAATAGAACCCATTGCAACATCCTCCAAGGCACCAGCTGCTGATGAATTCCTATCTACTCTACACAATGTGACAGAGCAAACTAAACTAAACCTAGAACAAGCTCAGCTGCGCATGAAGGCACAAGCTGACAAACATAGAAAGGAAACTCCTCCGTATAACGTTGGAGATAAAGTGTGGCTTTCCACAGATAACTTAAGGTTGCCGCGTGCAAGTCACAAGTTAACAGAGCGATGGCTTGGGTCATATGACATCATCACACTAGTTGGGGATAATGCAGTAACCCTTCGTTTGCCATCCTCTATGCGAATCCATCCAACCGTTAACGTATCACGGGTTAAGCCTGTTACAGCCAGCTATATATTTTTCATCCTTACTTGGCGCATAAAGACGCTTCTTTTATCTTATCAAGGGAAAACCCGACCTAGACACTGTGCTAGACACAGGGGATCTACAGGCCCTTCTAGATCAGTGGGCTTCGCTTTCAGCTCTTCACATTCGCCCCACTGATCACAACATGTATTTAATACATTGTGATCATCACAGACCTCACATCAGTCTCCCCATCACTGTGATGTGATCCCTTATCTTTAATTACCGTTGACATCTTCCATTCCACCCACCCGCAGCAGATCAACGGCTGGTAAACACATGTACTTATTAATCTCCGTTACAGGCCGACTCCTCATGTCGATCATGTTGGGTCTAGGGGATGGACTTATGTAGATACGTATCTAGATCGATACACAACATGTATCTACACATAGAATAGTATATAAAGCGAGACTGGACGAAGCTCAGTCTTCAGTCTAGTTCTCTTGTCCTCTGCCTACAAAGCATCCATAAAATAGTAATCTCTCCACTCAACGTTTAGGATAGTGATTGCCTGCAAAGAACTTGTAGTCGCAACAAAGCCTTATAAAGAAAGGCTTCAGGGACAACCTGTCATCGCTCCCGGCCCTATACAGGTAACTGAGGACCGAGATAATTTATACGAAGTAGAAAGGATTATCGCTAGTAGATTTAAAGGTCGTCGCCTTGAATACCTGGTCCATTGGCTAGGCTATGATGAGACAGATCAAACTTGGGAACCGGAAGATCATCTTCTACCGGGTGCGCTAGATGCCATCGGCGATTTCCATAGGGAGTATCCTTCTGCACCTCGAAGGTTGCGGATGTCTCATTTGGCATTCATACGATGCTTCTATAAATGCGAAGATCTCACTCTTCCATCGACACACCCTTTTGATCGCCTGGAAGTCGATCCTTAGATGGAGGGTAGTGTTACAGCTATATATTTTTCATCTTTAACTTTGCGCTAAAGAACGCTTTCTTCATCTTATCAAGGGAAAACCCGACCTAGACACTGTGCTAGACGCAGGGGATCTACGGGCCCTTCTAGATCAATGGGCTTCACTTTCATGCCTTCACATTCGCCCCACTGATCACAACACGTATTTAATACTTCGTGATTATCACAGACCTCACATCAGTCACCCCATCACTGTGATATGATCCCTTATCTTTAATTACCGTTGACACCTTCCATTCTACCCACCCGCAGCAGATCAACGGCTGGTAACCTCATGTACTTATTAATCCCCGTTACAGGCCGACTCCTTGTGTCGATCATGTTGGGCCTAGGGGATGGACATATGTAGATACGTATCTAGATTGGTACACAACATGTATCTACACATAGAATGATATATAAAGCGAGACTGGACGGAGCTCAGTCTCCAGTCTAGTTCTCTTGTCCTCTGCCTACAAAGTAATCCTGAGATAGTACTCTCTCCACTCGACGTTTAAGATAGTGATTGCCTGCAAAGAACTTGTAGTCGCAACACTGCCAATCAGCAAGACAAGAGTGGAAGGTGGGAGGAAGAGAACCATCGATCTCCTGTAGTTTGTGGAGCACGAGGTCGTCGGAGGCAGAGGCGGAGGCGATGTGGTGCAAGAGGGCAGAGTCGATGAGACGAACAAAGAGGGCGTCTGGGAGGAGGGTGATTCCCGTGTTGTCAGAGTCTGCCCGAGGAAGGAGGTCAGGGTGGCAGGAAAGGGCGTCAGGACCGGCAAGTTGTTTGCCAGGGACGTGGGTGATTGAATAGTCGTAGTCAGCGAGGTCGAGGAGCCAGCGGGCTTGGTGGCAGTTGAGGTCCTGGGGGCGGCAGAAATACGTGAGATTCTTGTGATCGGAGAATACCTTAACGGGGAAGGGAGAGCCATGGAGGTATTGCCTCCAGGCTTTGAAACCGCATATAACGGCAAAAGCTCCTGATCGTGGATGTCGTAGTTGCGTTCTGAAGAAGAAAATGATTGTGATAAGTAGGAACAGGGATGCCAATCCCCATTCGCGTTGGTTTGTAACAAAATGCCACCCGACGCGTATTTAGAGGCGTCGGTGGCCATGGCAAAAGGACGGGAAATATCAGGCATAAAGAGAACTGGCTTATGGAGGAACAACTTTTTGAGTTGTTCGAAAGCAGTTTGCTGGGCAGGGTTCCAAGTCCAAGGCATGGTTTTCTTGGTGAGGTCGATGAGCGGGTGGGCAATGTTAGAGTATCCGGGAATGAAACGCCTATAGAAATTAGTGAAGCCTAAGAAGGAACGGACGTCTTTGACTTTTTGTGGCATAGGCCACTTAGCGATCCCGTCGAGCTTGATGGGGTCCATAGCGAGTTGTCCTTCCTTGACGATCATCCCGAGGTATTCAACTTCGGAAACGGCAAATTGGCATTTCTCCAGCTTGATATGGAGGTTGAGCTCGGTCATTTGTTGGAGGACACGGCGAGTACATTCGGTATAGGTGGTGTCATCTGGGGAGAAGATGAGTAGGTCATCCATGTAAATAACCAGCCATCCTTCAGCGATCATATCATAGAAGGAGTCGTTCATGAAATGTTGGAAGGTTGCTGGGGAGTTAGTCATGCCGAAGAACATAACCATTGGTTCAAAGAGCCCCTTATGGGTGAGGAAGGCACTCTTCCATTGATGCCCGTCTTTGATACGTACGTTATTATACCCCCAGCATACGTCGAATTTGGTGAATACGCGGATGCCCTTGAGTTTGTCAAGGAGGTTGGAGATTAGAGGTAGCAGGTAGGCGTCGCGGATGGTATGTTCATTGAGATACTGGTAGTCTTGACAGGGGCAAAGCTTGCCATCTTTTTTCTTGACAAAGAAGAATGGCGAGGCTTGGGGGGAGTTCGAAGGGCAAATTTTGTCGGTGGCAAGATTTTCATCGAGGAAATCTTCAGTGGCTTTCTTTTTGTCAGGAGTGAGCGGGTAGAGCTTGCCGATCTTCGGGGTAAACGAGTCCTTGACATTGATTTCATGGTCGTAGGGTCTGGAGGGAGGAAGGGAGTCGACAGATTCTTTAGTGAAGACTGGGGCAAAGTCTTTATAGGTGTCAGGTAGAGTAACTTTAGGCTTAGCCTTCTCGGTGGCTGCTGTGAGTTCTGTGGCGGTGGTAAGCTTGGCAACAAGCTTTGGGTGTGTCTGGTGGTATCGGGATCCTGACTTGAGGACCCATTGACAAGAGTTGGCGTGAAGCACAGGGCGAACATAGAGGTTCCCGTCAGGCATATCAAGGAACGTGGAGAGGGTATGGTCGGGAATAGTTTTGACCATGACATGGCGAGGTGATTTCGAAGGAGGTGCTTGGGGTTGAGCATCGTCGTGTCGCTTGAGATCGGCGACGTGGATGTGGTAGAGGGAGGCTGACTCGTCTATGGTTTCAGGGATGTTGATTGTCTGTGACGACCAGTCAATGGAGGGGTTCGTGAGTCATAACCAGGGCATTCCGAGAATCACGTTCTCGGACCTGCAATGCATGACATAGAAATGTACATGCTGAGTGATTCTGTCAATGTTGATAAAGAGAGAGGCGGTATATCGGATGGCCCCCTTGGCATTGGGGGTTTGATCGATGTTGTTGACAGGGATGGGCTTTGGGAGTTTATCAAGGGGAAGTCGGTGCTTTCGGGCGAAATCCCAGTCAAGGCAGTTGATGTCCGCACCACTATCGATGAGGGCATGGGTGTCGACAGTTTTCATGGTGTGCGAAGGATCAATGAGTTGCAGAGGAATACGTATTGATTTCTTGGATGTGGATACAAGTACAGGGGCACACGTAATAGGAGGAACTACTGATGTCGAGGCAGTGTTCCATTTCAAAAATCCTGGGAGGTGAAGGCGACGCGAGACACCTTTGGTTCTTCATCGTCGTCTTCATTGTCTATCTCTTGTAGCCGAGGGACTTCTTCTTTGTCCTCGACTTCTACTTCTATGAC
The DNA here is from genome assembly GCA_038094595.1 of Pulveroboletus aff. annulatus. Classification (NCBI taxonomy): domain Eukaryota; kingdom Fungi; phylum Basidiomycota; class Agaricomycetes; order Boletales; family Boletaceae; genus Pulveroboletus; species Pulveroboletus aff. annulatus. The sequence continues at coordinate 1,503 of JBBPTX010001091.1, read as the reverse complement.
CTTCCGAACGATTTTCTTTGGCCTCGGGATGTTTGAGGTAAATGTGGGGCGAGCAGTAGCTTGATGTCCTTTCTGGCGGCAGTGGAAGCATCTCCCTTCTTTGTGGCATTGTTCGCATTCGGCAGGGGTGAGTTGTTGGAGATGGATAGCATTTACATCCATGGCGTTGGGATCTTTGGTGGGGGTGGGGGCGGTGTATTGGTGGTACGTGTGATGAGTGGGGGTCCTGTAGTGAGCGGTGATTTCTCAAGCACGCTCCATGTGGGTTTGGAAGGTGACAGCTTTTTTCAACCAGGCGTCTACAGTGGTGGGGACCATTTCCATAGCTAGGATATGGTGCATGAGGGTGTCGGGGATGGTGGCTGAGTAATAGCCGATTAGGATGTTGTCATCGGTTATGCCGGCAATGGCACAGTGGTTCTGGAACTGAGTGTTGTACTCAGTGAGTAAGGGAGAGTACCTGCCATTCTTAGTGGCGGTCATGCGAGTGGTGGTGAGCCAGGCAATTGCGTTGCCCATGGTGTTGTAGTGTTTGAACACCAAGATGAAGGCGTCGCGAAAATCGGACCATGAGCCCATCGAAATCGAGCCATTGGCTGCAATCTTCGAGGATCAGAAGGTGTTTGCCCACGTGAGTGCAGGGCCTCTGGTCATGTATGAAAGTGCAAAGGCGATGCGCTTTGGGTCGGTGGTGTATACCTCAGCATTGACGTTGAGGTAAAAGGCAATGGAGTCAAACCATTGCTTGACCATCTTGTAATCGCCATCGTACCTTTCTGGAGTACCGATGCGTAGTTCAAGGGGTTTGGTGGTCATCGTTGGTGACGGAGGATGAGGGATTGGGGGAAAGATGTGGCCAGTTTGGCATCTGGGTGTCGGGGATGGGAGTGTCTGAGGGCAGGGTATCTGCACTGAAGCAGAAAAACTATGGGCAAGGTCGTGGGTAGCGAGTTCTTCGTCTGAGTCTAATAAAGGCTTGTCAGGGTCTTCATCCCAATATGCTTGGTTGGGATCATCGGAGGTGTCAGAGGAGTCAGAGTGTGAAGTACACGGAGGTTCTCAAGGATTCCAATGCGGGTCGGTGGTTTGAGTGTTTCGGTGAGAAGCTATGGTGGGTGGCGTACGTGATAGTACCTGATCGAGGAGGTAGCTTAGTTCTTTTGTTATGCGTGACCATGGATACAGTCGTGCATAGACCTACAAACGCCTAGCAGGGTCGAGTGGATTGGTCGTTTGTGTATACAACGACGTAGGGCCAGCTGTGGGGATGCTGGGTCAAAGATATCGTCAGGAGTGTTGATGGGGTCAAAGAGGCTGCCATCATCTAGCTTGACAGACGGGTCAAAGGTTCAAGGTAGAGACACACAAAGGCGGTCGAGCCATAGTGTGAAGTGCTCACTTAATGATAGAGTGAAGATGCAAGGAGTAAAGGCAATGGATTGCTAGTACTAACTAGGCGACAAGCTGTAGGTAGAACTAAGCTAAGGAGAGGGAATGAGGGAC